>JAAAKO020019950.1:0-15280 GCA_010015015.2 Bolitophila cinerea | reverse complement strand
GGTTTTAAACGTTAAATTTATTTACGGTGAATACAGCTGAATGATATTATACAAGACGCACAACGTGATTAACAATCAGTTCGTTTGTAGAGTTGTCCTTTTTATTGTAACGTTGTGTCATTAACCCAATTATTCTCATAATCATTCATACATGCTAACACACTGACACACTACACACATGCGTTCTTTATAAAACGTCAGTGTTTTATTTACACAATCTGGAAACATATATTATAATTTAATAACAAAATAGGCACTATATTATACAACGGCAATCAAATTTCAAACAATCACAACGAACTGAAATAAAAAATATTCTATAAGCGTCGATTATTTATTTAACGTATATTTCTTTATATGTATAATAATATTTTATTCTGTATTTTAGCTGTCAAAAAATTTATTGTGTTTTCAACAAAAATATAACCAAACTTATTCCCTTAAAAAATCGTCGCTAATATGTGATTTTTTTCTCATATTATTTATTTGGTGTAATTATTAAATACCCACACAAAACAAAACTTATATTTTTTTATTATATAATATTTTATTTTAATATTAATTTTTATTATATAATATATTATTATTATTATTATTATTATTATATATTATCTACATTTAAAGTATTAATAAATTGTAATCATTTACACTAATTTAATACAATAACTACACCTATAAATAAAACACTCACAAACGCAAGGTAAAATACATGAATAAAAAATATATTATTATGTATAAAGAAAGAAATAACAGCAAATTGTAGTAAATAATTATAATAATATGTAACAACAACAAACAATTGTACGTGATAGTATATTTCGTGATAATATGTAAGGAACATTATTATATCAATATAAGCAAAGCCACCGTTATTTATGATTCTGTATGATTCTATAATAATTATGTTTTTCTTAAAGTTATACATGTTTTTCTATAGATAAGAAAAAAAACCAATAATGTACAAATACAATATAAAAAACTTTTAAAAATTAAACCAAAGTTTATCAATCATTTTCTAAAATGTAAGTTCTTTTTTATTTTGTTTTTGAGTGTATTACTATATATTCTCAATATCCAGTATTTAGTGAGAAACGATCATATTGAATTGGGGAACAATGTTCATGCAGTGCTTCCCCGTTCAGGAAATGTCCACAAAATATATATAAAGCTGAGCCAAGGCTTCTAATGTCCACAAGTTTTTTGATGTTATATTACGATTCATCAAAACACGATTTCAAATATATTATATACATACCTTCAATGAAACATAGGTAGTTTTACATTATATTAGGGGAGCTTTTTGAGAAATATTGTTATTAGTAAATGCTTGTTTTTTTCAGTGCATTTGTTTGCAATTAAAAGTACTTTGACGGAAAATTTTGCAAATTTCTGAGTTTTTTTTTAGTTTTTGGCATAAAATAAATCGCTATCCAAAAAATGATGTTCTCCTAAAAAAATATAATGTATTACACCTTAAAATAACAGTGTTCACCGAGAAAAAACATGCTCCAAAAACCAGAAAGTATAATCTGACCAAATAAAGGAGCTTTTGTTCCTTTTATAAATATAAATATGCACAAACATTTTTTTTTGTGGTAGATTTAAAATTATTTGGTGGATAATATTTAATTATTAGAAATATTGTACAGTATTTCTCGACTTATTGCGGAAATCGATTTTGCATAATCTCAAGGGTAGTTGATGAGCTGTTGTTACACGCGGAAAGACAAAGTGACAAGCGCATGCGTTTTTGTATGCATTATTCTATAAGTATTTGTATGTATGTATATATTTGTATAAGTTTATCGTACATATATGTTATAATATATAGATTATTTTGTTTGGGTGAACTGTGTAGTTGTGTGTGTGTTCCTATGGCGCGGGTCTTTTCATAACCTTTCCATATATATATATATATATATATATATTTGATGACTAAGGTCTATCTGTTTCTGTATATAATTTCTTGTGAATGGAAGCGTAGCGTGTTCAACTGGCAGTGGCAGCTGCTACGCCGCGCCGGCCGTCGCTGAAGTTTCCCTTGCCATGCTGCTTTGCACATTACCGCGTTCTATCGGGTGAAACTGAAACAGCATATGCGCTTGTTGCTTGAACCATAGAGCGTTCTTGTGCTTTGTATGATTTTTTTTTAGTTGAGCGAGGAGCGCTTAAGAAAGCGCATACATTTAGCGTTTGTTTGTTCATTTTGGAAATATATAATACATGTTTGCGGTATGTCAGCTACACTAGCTTGTAATCTAGACGTAGAAAAGTTCATCCAGGACGTGCAGGACCGGCCAGCTATCTGGAATCGTACCTATCATTGTAACAAGACGTTCATGGAAGAGGTGTGGCTTGAGATAGCCAAGCTCCATGCTATTAAATGTAAAAACAATATATGGCTGATATTTATTGTATATTTTTTATGTATATTTATAAATTACTATTACAGTACCTGTGCTTAAGGCAAAGTGGAAGGGTCTGCGTGACAATTTTCGTGTTGAGTTTAAGCGAATTCCACGCGATGCAAGCGGTGAGATGCTAATTGAGCCAGAAGATTACGCATCGAAATGGTCCCACTACAAGTCACTAGTATTTCTTGGTATATATATATATATATATAAACTACACAAAAAAAAATAACTAACTTTTTTGCATGCAGCCGAACACATGAGATCACGTCCGTCCAGACAGGAAATTGATGCTTGCAATTTTCTCGAGAGCAGTCAATGCAACTCCGTTGTCGATGATTTCGGTGAGACTGGATATGTGTCTGACACGGGCTTAATTCAAATACCTGACAACTACCAGAATGACACAAACAAACTAACACAGCAATCTCCCGGTGGGGCGATGGGTCTGGTCGAACCAGTTCTTAACGGTACGCCAAACAAGAAACGTAGGTACGTCGAAGACAATCTAGGGCGACATACTCCATCTCCGCCAGCAAACATTCCAGTACGCCATTACCAACAAGTGGATCAGGAAACACAGGCTGCAGCCACTGCAGTGACGGTCTTAAAACCTACACTGATAAAGCAACTTGACGACGACTACCATTTTCTGATGAGCCTGCATCCGTACATGGTAGAGCTGAACGCATCTCAGAAGCTGCGTATTCGCATGAAAATTCAAAAGCTTCTTTTTAAGGAGTTGTACAAAGACGAATGTGAGATGGACAACAGTCGACACATACATCATAAAATTAACAAATTATAATAGTATATCAAATTAAGTATAATAAACATTCTAGACCGCGTCTACTAAAGCGGTCCTGCAGCCATCAAATTACAGAAATTATTCTGTACCCACATTTTTTTTATTTTCGAAAAATACAGCATAATAATAATGCTAAATTTTTTATTGTTTATACGCCCAAAAGGTGGAAGTTTTGGCGTAATGGAATCCCTAAGCAATTAAACTCTCAATATTTCAATAAATTGTTGGTTAATGGGATTCAGTATTTGTATAGTAATCGATTAAAATTTTCAATAACGATTATTGAAAAGCTATTCTGTGAAACATTATAAATTAGGTGGTAAAACATAATAATAAAATGGAGTATTATCATAATTCATAAAATTTGCATTTTTTAAATATATTAATACCTAGTAAGTAGCGTTATAGGCGTGTAGAAGTACCCAGATATAAATCGTGTCAGTATGCAGGCGCGGCTGTGTCCGAGCCACACAGGGTCCATTAGCAGGACAGAGAACTTACGGAGTAACAGAAGAAATAAAATAACGATAATGCAAAAACTGACAGAGATTGCCAAACTGTGCACTTACATATCGTTCGTGGTGTTAAGTGCACTGAAACTCATGATCCAGGCATGTGTACAGTTACAATTGATACAGAAACAAATACTTGAAAAGCGGCGTGCGTAAACTGCAATACAATTGGTCACCCTCAAAACTATCGAGGTTGTTCATAAAAAGAAAACAAGATAAGGCCGGCATAAGTGTGTTTGTTATCCTGTTATTTAATCAGTTGTATACACTGCGCAAGACCAAGGATCAATTGTGAGCACTTCTATAGAAAGACAGCTATTTTCTACGACTTTTAGTACATAATACGTGCACAACTCACACATACAATTATGAAATATTCGGACATTTTGTTAATTTGTTAGGTTATGATTTGCCAATTTGCGTTTTCTAACTGTAGTATTTGGCACTGTACTATCAAATACAATACTACGAACATAGCAAGCTATGATTTGCAACACTATGGAAATAATTATAAACTATGTCATTCTTACTACAACTTTGAAACCATGTAAATCATTAATTGTTAACTAATAAATATTATATAATTTATAAAATTAATATATATATATATATATATTGTTTTGAAAATTATATAAACTTTACGCGTTTGTCCTGTTTGCGCAGATGTATACAATTTGGAAGCTAAGATTTTATTTGAGTTTGTTTGCGGACGAGTTTAAACTTCGAAATTGTAATTTTAGGAAGTATATATATAAGTCATGTACTTTATTAAGATAGATAATGTACAAACCGTTGTAAATTCCACTTATTTTTCTATCAATATAAAACCATAATGGTAATTTTAATGGATTAGCATTAGTTATATACTAGAAACGAGCTTTATACATTACAACGGTTTTATTAAATTTTATTATTTATTTTTAAATATGTCGTTGTTTGTATAATTGGGTCCATATAGCTAGCGCGATAGGAAAATGCGCGATGGGATTTAGCGCGAAACTGAAATGTCCGTTTTCGACGTTTTTTAAAGGTTAACAAAATTATTTTATTATCCAGAAAAGTTTATAGTACGCGCAAGCGCTTGTATGGCCTTTGCGCTTCGCGCTTTTTTATAAAAACAACAAATTTTAAAATTAAAAAGCCATCGCGCTATGTCTCAATTGGTTTAAATGTTGCTTTGCGGAAAATCCTTTTGCACTAACTACACTGCACCGTATAATCAACACTGCTTAAATGCCCAAGATCAGTGAATATTGTATGCGAAATGTTTTTGTTTACATAAAATACTGCGGTAACGTTTTTTAACATTTATTGTACACCCTTTTTGTAGCGGTAAAACGAATTCGAACATATTTAATTGTATAAGAATTGTCGGTATTTGCGCAAATACGCATCATCACAGCAGGACGTTACTATTTTATACTAACATACATATATTCAATAAGCAATAGCAAACAGAGTATAGTGTAGCTATACGGACCCAGCAAACAGTCGTGGCTGTCCCTGCACTCTATATACAAGTACTGACATTATTATTGTAATTTGTTCAACAAAAAAAAACTATTCAAAAAATGGATATGAATTAGGTTCGCGCTCATTGCTTTGTACTAAGTATGTGCACGTGCAGCCGTTATAAAGCGCGTTACTTTAAGAGGGTAAAACAGCAAATATATATACGACGTACAAGTATATTTATAGTAATATAAATAGGAACAATGTTGACGAAATATATACAAAGAGATATCTCAAAAAATATGTATATTTGCCTTGTAAAGTCTGTGAAAGTCACCTTTTAGGCAAATTACGACTCCTAACAATCGGGAATGTGTTACGTGTGCTCAAACAAAATAAGATTTAAGACTGGAGCAGTTCATCATAAGTGGCACATTAACCATAATTGGACTTTTTTTTAAATGGAATGTATATATAATATATATATATATATATATATATATATAATTTTTAAAGACTTTATTTAAAATATACTCTTTTGTTCAAAAAATGTGCAATCGAAGAAACAATAATACGGCGCGGTATACTGGTAAGAAGATGTACTAATGTAAGTTAGGTTATGTTACGTTAGAAGTGCAGGAGATGTACTAATCATAGGCCACGTGGGGCCTGACCACTGCAGATTTGAGTTGGCTATGCCCTTGTTCCCGATATTGTATATACTGATGTTAGAAAAGTATGCTTTCTTGTGTAGGTGGCTCACATTTAAATAGTGCGCCAATATCATATTCTTATATTTTATTCAAATTCATATATACTTAGATACAAAAGACCTAAATAATATAAATACGTGAGTCATAATGAGTTTGAATTCCGTTTTATATTAATTTCCTTTTCCTTTTTGGTATTATATTTAATAATATTGTGAACTCCGGCTTGGCAACAAAGCGTTTACTATATTTGTCTCCTAGATCATCTGCTTTTTCGTTTCCTGCATGTCTTTCTGAGGACCCGCAAGCCAATAGAGCTTAAATATAGGTGTTTGATACCTCGAGATTTGTTAGGAATTCATGTTATTGAAGTACCAGTATCTACTATTGTATCTCAATATCAAATTATTGGCCCGATATGTTAAAAACATGGTTGCCACCAATTCTGACTCGTCATTTCTTATATATACAAATAATAAAGCAATTTTTTTCAATTATCTATGTACAAATATACATGATTGTGAGTTTATTTTTGAATTTTGTTGTACGCAAAGAAAATTAGATGTATTTGTTCAACATTGTATAATCGGAATGTCGTCTGTACACAATTTTTATCCTAGTTCTGACCTTGAAAATGTTTTGGAAATAATTCGTCTCGAGAAATGTAATACTTTAAAAAAACTGTTTTTAAATATAAGTAATTATGTATGTAAAGCTAACCATAATGGTTTATGAGGTTTGACAAAACTGCCACTGGGGAGTTTTTTAAGATTCTATGGTAAGATAGTCACTTATGGAACAGTCACTGAAAGTCTTGTCTATTCTATTATCATTGTCTACAATTTTTTTTAACAAGATCTACGTATATTTGACAGTAGTATCCCTAACTGCGACCGTTTTTGTATGCGTATTATTGCTGCTCTTACGTAAGAGAATCTCTTACACAGTTTGACGTTTGTTGTAGTAGACCCCAAAATGTCTTGCCCATTGTTTGAAAACTTATAGCCATTCAGAAGGCTATTTATATTATTAGGAATAGACTGATTTAAAGTGTATATTTTAAAAAAACACTCGTATTATACATTATATGCGTGTAATTGATTTATATTTGCAATGGCGTGTGTTTAGATGTGGTTGCATGTCACGGGAGAGTGATAGAGCTGCAGTGTCGCAGGGAACGGAAAACGAAACCAACAATTCCATTGTATGTTTTCGGTGTGGTTTCAGTCTCAGTTTCGGTTTGTCGTGGTGCCGCTTTTAACGACAAAATTAATTAATTAATAAAATATATATTTATGAAAATTATCCAACCATTCAATAATGGATAGATTTCTAATTGTTTTATTGTATAGGTTTTGTTGTAGTTTTTTATATAGTTTACACGTACCCTTTACATGAAATATATGTAAAATGGTGTTTTTATATCAATTCAGCTACCCGAGGAAAGTTTTCTGGTAAAGCTCTTATCAAGACTTTATATTCCAAATCAAAAATATAAATAAAAATTGAGGTTTCTTATTTTAAAATTAATCGAAACCTGTGAATTTTACATGCTAGACGGGTCGGGGCGGGCGCAGCAATCCTAATATTAAAATAAAAGAATTATAATTTACTCGTATATGTCTTGATTTATAAACTTTTATTATACATTTAGCCTAGATCTCGATCAACAGACAGATCAACACTCAACAGACTTATATTTAGATGAAATGCACCTGTTTTGCGCGACTTAATATTGAAGGAGTGGCAGTTAGTGTGTACCAGTATTGCGGTGTTTTGTTATATGTGTGTTTGTTTACGAAAAGAAGTGCAATAAACAACATCAACTCAAAAGTGGTCAAACCAGTTTGTGTTTAAACTGCTTTGTACTAGGTTAATTGGTAAATTACATTATATATTTTATATTATGTCCCATCGCCTGACGCGTCTAGTATGTACAATTCACATAGTTTAAGTTTTAAAAATAATAAGTAAAACTCATAATTAACAGCGGGAAAGAAGTGCCAGTAGCAGGTGGCGGGGTGCCCGTCTAAGGAGTATAAAACCTTTATTAACCCTATGATGAGTAGCATTAAAGCGCTAAGAGACAATTAGTGCGTTATTTTTTCTTTCAAGAAATAGGTTGCCCCTCAAGACCGGCCGCCATATATATATATATATATATATAAATATATTTGAAATTTGTGTAACTCTTTTTATATTTCAAGTATTTCATATTGTATACTATTGCTTCTGATACCTCTGAAATACTACGCGAGACTGCGGACTGAGAAAAAGCCAAATCGAAGAGCACGCTATTTTATAAATTAGCATAGTTATTAAAAAAAACTTATGAAACATTGAACAAAAATATTAAAAAAATAATTTTTAAATATATGTAATAGTTTAAGATTGCAAACCGGCCACACCTCTACATGAATATACGAAACAGACACAAACAAATACACACACACTTGGTATGGAAAACATAACGGACACTGCGCAATTTGTCTGCGCAGTACAACCATTCTTAAAATCATTATAGATATTACCGCAAACGCAAAAGGTTCATCTTTTCTTGTAAAATAGTTAAAAGAATAAATGTAATTTATTAAAAACAAAAAAATACAGTCCATTCCTCTCAAAACATTGGTCCTTCAAGCCGGATATATATATGGATATAGTTATTTAGTGCGGTAATTTTTCGTTGTGGTGCTTTTTGTGGTCAGGCACACAATATTGGTCGTAAAACATTCAGTTCGTGGGTTGTTTTACAAGAACATTTCGTGGTGGTGTTATTTTGGAAACGTGGAAACGTGGTGGTTTCTTAAGGCACAGTAACATAGTGTGTCACAACATAACCTCAAATTACTTGGAGCTTAGAGCAACATATACCTAACGAGATCAAACGCATCACCTGCAGTAATTGCGTTAACCGGTTTGTATATACATATTCATCAAATCAATTCGTCATCTAATTCTGATCCTTCTTTTTGAAAAATCCCTAGATCTATACTTGGAGTACCATCATGTCGTATACAACGGTAAAAATGGATGCAATGAAAGCATCAATCAAGCGCATTCAAAGGTCACTGAATAGCCCAACAGAATTAAAATCATTGTCCGACGCACAAGACGACTTAGAAAAAATGGAGAAATGCTACATCAAATTCTGCGAGCCCAGGCACAAGTCGTAAGCGTATCTGGCGAGGAAATTGAGTATCAAAAAATCGAGGATAATGAAACTGAAGCACTTTACCAGAACTCCAAGGAAAGGTTACTCAGCCAAATCAAGTTGCTCGAGACAGGAGGAGCATTACAAGTGCCGTCTCCAGATACTGAGCGTAGCCAAAATACCGTCTCAATAAACGCTTACCACTTACGTGGTCATCTCAACAACTGTAGAGAACACCACGATAGCCCAAGCTAATGCCTACTTGAAACTTGTAGAGAAGTACCGGGCAACGTATCTAGTGTCGACAATGATTGTTTGGGCAGACGAGGATGAAGACAGCGACTTCGGAAACAATGAGGTCATATTCATCTAGGCGCAGTCCAACATCACCACATTGATTGATGCTCTAACAGCACTCTCAATAACCCCAGCTGCAATGCCAGCTGCGAATCGTCACACGTCAGAAGTCAAGCTACCTAGAATAGAGATACCAAAATTCGCTGGGGACTTCCAGGCTTGGACATCATTTCACGACCTGTTCTCGTCGATGGTCGATTGCTACACTAATATTACTGCGGTCGAGTGTGGGAGGGTTGGCGGAGCAATTAATACGCTCGTACAAGGTTACGGACGTTAACTACACTGAGGCATAATGCAGTTGATATCAAAACCGACGCCTATAATTGTGAAATCGCACTTGGACGAGATTTTTAGTCTAGGCAAGGGATAAATACCTTTTCTGAATGTGTGCGAGCCCTTAACGCCTTAGAGCTGCCCATTCAGCATTGGGATGTGTTACTGGTGCACGTCTTTGTTAAAAGTATGGATGGAGAGACAAAGAGACTGTGGGAGCTTTCCTTGAATCGCGAGGAGCTTCCTTCATTCTAAACGCTACGCAATTTCACTGAAACTCGATGTAGTATCTTGCTTTAAATGTCAAGGAACTCACGCAATAGTAGCGTGCCCTGAATTCCTCAGTCTCTACCCTGGCGAGAGAAATAGAGCAGCACGCAATATGGAATTATGCTTCAATTGCTTACGGGTCGATCACACACTCGTCAAATGACAGTCTGGACCATGCTGCAAGTGTAAAGGCCTTCACCACACACTATTGCATTACGACAAACCTAAGCCAACCCAAACTATATCTTCGCTACTGGCTGTCCAAGCTACCAAGGATATCCTCTTGGCAACTGCAATCGCTTGGACTAGGTCGAATGACGGGCTGCGACACATAATACGAATGCTCTTGGATTCAGTTTCACAAACTAGCTTTATTACTGAGCAGTGTGATCAGCTTTTTAGCTAGTTCGAACTCGAGCTTTAGTGGCAGTATCTGGGAATTAGTCTCGCCTCATACACACGCAGGACCGTTAACTTTGAGATCGCAAACCTGGACGAAACCTCAAATATATACGTGAAAGCTTTCAGCGTATGCTACTCGGGTGGGTTTATATCGGGGCCTATTAACGCCTCATCCGACTCCCTTAACATACACACGCTTGTCTCGTTGCCAGCTATCATCGGACTGGAAAAGACACTACATTGATTTTGGGAAGTAGAGTCACTTGGCAATCCTGATCCTCGCACACCCGAAGATTGTAAATGACATACAAACAAGACACTCTTGGTCGATACCTGGTACAGCTTCCGTTTAGACAAGATTCTCCAAAGCTTGAAAACTCTAAAACGGCAGCAATAAAATCATTGCTGTACCTAGAAAAGCGATTTGAAAGGGACCCCAAGCTCAGTGGATTCATGGAGGAATACGCATCGCTGGAACACATGTCTGTAACCAGCAGGGAATTTAAGGACGGGAAGTTGTTTTATTTTCCACACCTCCCTGTGCTAAAGCCTTCAAGCAGTACGACAAAACTACGTGTGGTGTTTGATGCATCACAAAAGTCATCAACCGGTGTAATGATATTTTACAAGTTGGCCCAAAACTCCAGGACGATCTTTTGGACATCCTCCTTCATTTCCGCTTGCACGCAGTGGCGTTCTCAAGCGACGATACAAAAATAAACAGGCAAGTACGAGTAACTGACGCTGACTCCGATGTCCAGAGGATTTTGTGGCGTAATTTGCCTTCTGACACCATGCGGACGTATTGCTTGAAGACTGTCACATATGGAACAGCATCTGCGTCATACCTTGCTGTTAAGTCAATACAACAATTGGACCAGACACTTACCTCAGCATTGGCTACACGATGGGCACGGTATCGAGATGATCTACCAAAGTTAAACCACCTAAAGGTAAAGCGCTGGTTGGGCTCAAATACTGGTCACGAATCGCAGCTTCATGGTTTCTGCGACGTCTCAGAGACAGCATACGGCGCAGTTGTATACATGCGCTCAATGGACACACTTGGCAGTGTCAATAATGTCACCATAGCATGCTCAAAATCGAAGGTCGCACCTGTAAAGAAGGTAAGCCTGCCCCGACTTGAGCTATGTGGCGCTGTTCTCTCGGCAAACATAATGACCCACATAAAACACGCCATGTAATTGTCCGAAATAAAGTGCGTTGCGTGGACTGAAGCCATTACATTCCTGGAACACCTTTGTCGACAACCGAGTATCTGCCATACAATCGACAATTGCGCCAAATTCCTGGCGTCATGTTTCCGTTTTGGATAACCCAGCGGGTTGCGCCTCCCGTGGTTTGTTGGCGTCTCAGTTTGTTGATCATAAGCTCTGGTGGCAGGGTCCGGCTTGACTCTCGACACCAGAAACCAGTTGGCCAAAAACGGACACACAATTCGTCACCACTATGGACGAGAAACCACAGTTCATTGCCTTGACGGCAATATTAACATCAAAGTTGGACATACTGGAAAGATTTTCATCACTGCAAGATCTACGCAGAGTTACGGCTCTCCTGCGACGCTTCGCCTTCAATTGTCAACAATCCACCATCCATGCGAAACTACGATTCCCTCTCGTCACGGGAGCTCGTGGAAGCTCTACTCTGCTGGGTGCGAACTGTACAGGCGACTGAATATCATGGAGAGATTGGAGATTGCCAATCTGGTCGGGCTGTCTCCAACAGTAGTCCACTTATTTCTCTGAATCACTTCGTGGACGAAGTGGGTGTCCTCAGAGTGGGCGGAAGGCTAGCACATGCTAACATAATGTTTGACACCAAACATCCAATCAATCATTCTCCCTTCAAAAAGCAAATTAACCAATTTACTCATTGCAGATTGTCACAAAACCAATCTGCACAGACACAACAACACATTAAAAGATGCGTCGTCATACTTTTTTTCATTGCAACTTTTCGGTCAATGTCGCAATGCAACTCGTTTACACTGCGTGTGGCAATGATGATAATGAGACTGCAATGGCCATTGACAATTGACAGCGGTTTACACCATCATTGCACTGTCATTGACAACAAAATGCACGTTCTTGCAATATAAAATCCAGCTTAAAGCTTTAAACCTTACTAAGATATATATATTTAAAATTTAAAAAAATTATCCAAACGCAAAACTTTAAATATTTCGAATTGAAAAAAAGAGCCTAATTTGTTCTGGTTATGGATATGTAATGAAAATGCATTTGCATACCGTCCTAAAATCTATAAATCCACAAGTCCAAGGTATAAAATGAACTACATTTATCCGCTTCATCAAAATATTGCAAACTAAATACCAACCCAAAAAATGTTTCACAAAAAAACATAAATTCAAATTTCAATCATAGTCGAGGTAAAAGAAAAAAAAACAATCTCAATGATCACCTTCAGAAAATGAATTATCAGCACACAAAAAAAAATATATTAATAATAGCTTAAACTCAATCTTTAGTAAAGAGACTTTAAGCTGAAAATTAAAAATGAATTTCGAACAACTTCAAATAATTTTAAAAAAAAGTATACAAAAACTTTGAATGCGCTTTATGATAAGCCGCAATTATAAATAGGACAAGTGTAAAAAGCTAATCCGAGCGCAGATGTTTCCTGCGAATTAAAAACAAGAGCACAAGACGATCGGCAGTTGTTGTTGTTGCTGTGATAAATATAATTTGTTCAGGGAGAGCGCATCCGCGTAAATAATTAAAACGACCGGTTTGTTCCGTGCTCGGTGCTCGCCCAACGCATACACAAACACATTATCAATATTTATACATATACGTTCGGTTGTGTAGAGTAAAGAAATACTCATCTTACAAGCAAGCACGTCTTTAATATACATACTATGTGCATTGCATCCCAGCTGCAGTTCGTCCTCTCTACCATATACTATTATATATATATAGGTATTCACACACTGCCACAAACTCGTACCTATATTTATTTCATATTTTATGGATTTTCGCTTAACGATTTGTAATTGGAGCCTTTTTCTTTTGCCTCTCGGTACAAAATATAGTATATTTAACAAGGCAGGAACAACATAAGAAACAAAACCTGTGCACATAGCATAAATAATATTATACACACATACATAAAGTATGTAGTATAGCAACAAAAAGATGCGCAGCAAAGTTGCGGTCGCGAGCGCGAGCGCAAGCCCGAGTTCTTAGCTTATAGCGCGCGAGTTTCTTCAAGCTGTTGAACTATTACCACTTTACGGAACTATGAGTTTAACGGGCATATTAAGAGCACATTTACATGCAAGCACGTACGCGCACGCACACACACACACGTGCATGTTTTATGTTCCATGTACACACATTGTATACATAAATATATTATGTTCAAATAACTTAGACGTCATGTTATAAGAAAACGACGGAAAATTAAAGCAGAACACAGTCGTATTTATATACTTCTTATAAGAGTGTGTGTGTGTGTGTTTGTGTGTGTGTGAGAAAGTTTATGTATGTATATATTCTCCTATACACTGATTTAAACAGAAAATAAAATAGCCGAGAACTTCGTGGTCGGAGGTCATTAGTGGAGTGTGAGGCCTCCGGCTAAGCTGGTCGAGTTGTTCCGCTTGCGGCGACCACGTTCGCTGGCGACACTGGAGACTGACTACCTCACCTGCGCCGGACGCTTATGTATATATATATAATATAAAACACATTAATTATCTGAGAGGGCAAAAAACCGACGCTGAACAGCTACTTGAACGATTATAAATGAATGTGTATTTCTTGTTGTTGCCCGCGCACGGTTTATCTATCTATCAATTTGATTGAATCTTTATTCCTGCTTAAGGCATTCTCGAGTACTTTTTCAAAAATATAATAACACTCTTAAGAGGCCGCGCACGCACTCTATAGCCTATTACTTGAGAATGTGATGGTACTTACCTCAGATGTTACACACAGGTTACAAACAGTTACTCCGTTTTTTTACCTTTTCAATTTCAGGCATTTGGATATGACACTTCAGTGTGTAGAGTTTTTAATTGTAAGATCTCAATAAATCAAGGTAAACACGATTTGAGTTAAAAGAAATTTTGTGAGATGAGCCCTAAATTGAGGTAATGTATTATTATTATTATTATTATGATGTGTAGAAGTATCTACGCATATGTTCTTTATAGCATGCATTAACTCAACGCGGGAGGTTGTTTCGCCGAGTTTTTTTGTAACCCTCTAGACGCAAGCCTGTCTAACACAAATCTCTTTACGGGCTATTTTTAGGCTTCAAAATTGTTTTCGAATTGCATTGCAATCAAAAATAAACAATAAAATTTAACCAAATCTTTAATTTACCTAAAATTTAGTTTTCATATTAAATATTATTCAGTATTTTATTTATATTTAAAAATTTATATATCCCAATACACAAGTTTTAATTAAGTATAATACAATGTAAATCTATCAATTCCATCTGCAAGTATTTTCGCACGGAGCTTTTGTTTAATAATCGGTGAACAAAATATTTCAAAGATCATCCGCAAATTTAGTTATTTTTGCGACTCAATTTTCATAGGGCGTATTTTTGAATTTATTCAAAAGTTAAAATAAAATTTGTATATAATGTATTGTAATTGTATATTTTTAAATAATTTTTGTGACATTTTTGTATTTATTTGGGTTCACAAATAATTTTTGTTTATACGTTTTTTTTATGTATGTGTGTGTTTTTTTGTGGTACAATTTTTTATTTTTTTGGACGATTTTTTTTATATTTAATTTTAAAAATGATTAGAAAAATTGGTAATTGGCGATTTAATAAAGCTCCACTTTTTTCTGTAAAAAAACTCAAAGATATACAAAGTGGTCCGGTTCAAGATGCTATTCCGTTAAAGGGGCACTCCTTGACTA
>JAAAKO020019939.1:0-15284 GCA_010015015.2 Bolitophila cinerea | reverse complement strand
TTCTGATCACCGGCGCCCTGAGGCTCTCGAGCGGTTTTAGAAGCGGGAGCTGCGTATATAGCATTATGGGGTTAGCAAAAAAGCAAAGCAATTTTATGGAAGCAGAGAGATCATTTTTTTGGGTCTATGGGTTACCTGTTTTTGGCTGGATTACTGTTGGATCTACGGTTTCTACTGGTTTAGCTCTTGCAGGAAGTGGTTCATCAGTTGTGGGTTCTGTGACGATGTACTCTTGTTTGGATTCAACTAATGGTTTAGACGAGCTTTTAGCTTCGAGGTCTGACTTGGTCGTAGTTTGTTTTTCCTCTTTGAACGACACTGACTTTGAGTGTTGCTCGGAAGCCTGAAGCACTGCTGCTGCCGATTGATTGTCTTCGGATTTTATGGCAACGGTACGTGTTAGTTTGGCGTGTTTGTCTGTGGCTTTTGAGACAGAGTCCACAGTCACTTGTTGCTGCTTTTTTTCCGAAGATAGACTCTGGACAACGTTGCTGCTCGTGCTACTACTAGTGGTTGTCGTCTCCTGAACGGAAGACTGAATAGACGACTGAGATTTGGTCTCCGTACGTTGCTGAACCGATCGAGTACTGCTTGTCGTCGAGAATCCCTGTGTCCTCTTAGTAATAGCGTGTGGACAAGCGGCTAGCAATAAAGCCTCCTGAGCCTTTGCTGCGTCTTTCTCAGCCTGTGAACAATAGTAGTCCTGTGCTACCTCAGACGGATTTGTTCCGTCCGGCTCGTACGAAGCCTTGCGCTGTGGTAGCTTGAATGCTTCCGCTTCGGTGTCGGATTTCACTTGCGTGGCATCGATACGCAAATCATCAACGATGTGCTCGTGCTGGGCAAGTGCGTCGTTCGAGTACTGACCGATCTCTTGTAACCACTTGGCTTTGATGTCCTCGTGATGGGCGCTCAATCGAATCTGAGCGTGTTGCAGTTTTGTGCGCACGTCAAAGCTCACGGTGTCCGGCTGATCGACGATCTCGACGTCTGGTAGTTTGATGATGTCTTTCAGTACGAATACAGAGCGATCCTCGGAGATGCGTCGCACTTTGCAGACGAGCAGTCTGGACTTGAAGAGAAACAGATAGCGTTCTTTGGATTTACCGTCTTTGTCGGTTACAGTCCACCATTCGTGGGTGATCAGACGTCCGAGCTTATGGATGTTGCCTATACACGCGGAATGCGTAATAGATCAACGCATATCAAGGATCAGGTGCGCGCGGCGTGGGCGTAGACATTTATATATTTACGGGCAGAGAGCGCAGAAGCAGTACGAGAAGCGAGTTTTTTTTTTAGAGAAGAAAAATAAATAATAATAAGACAGTGGTGTGGGTTAGAAGGGTGCGTGTCTTATTTCGACTTACCTCGATATCCTTCGATGCTGCCCAGAAATTTGTTGTTGGTTGCCCGGTGTGGGACGCTCAGCATTAACTCAAGGGCCTTCTGGAGATCGGACACGTTCTCGCCCAAACGCACGGAGTACTTTACTAGTTCCTGTGTGTATGTGGGTGGTAAATTCAAAATATTATTTTTAGCTTACATCGTCTACATTAACTGTATATTCTCAGTGTTTTTTTTGTGCGAGCTTATTATATTTATCTAGCTAATTTAGAATAATAATAGTTTTGGCAGTGTAGCGCTTTTTCGGGGTTCAATAAACTGAAGACGATATTATGTTACTTGAATTTAAACAAACACCGCAATTAATCTGTTATTTCGAAGGACCAATTAGCCTAAACGTCATTGATTTTATTGCGCTTTTAAATATAACGGAAATGTACATTATAAGTTGTGTAATGTAAATATGTACTCGGTATCATTACAGCGCAGGCAAAAATTGAGTTCGCTAATTATTTCATGTGTTTGGCAGGCAGCCAGAGCTAACGATCGGAGAAGTCGCGCCATCAAAATATGATGTGCCATTTTAATTTTTAAAGTTTTAGTATATACGCGTAGTTGAGAGGAAAGGTGAAGCGGGTAATTTGGATAAATGAGGGACGATTTTAAAATCTTTGGGACATTTAATTATTTATTTGATTTGAAGAGATTCTTCAGATATGTGCATTTTTCCATGAAGATGTAAGAGGGCTTGATGATGAAGCTTAGCCGAACCCAGAATAAGTTCACATGACTGGGTTATAAGCCGAAGTTTTGACAGACACAAATTTTGATTTTGCTTCTATCTAGCCTAATTGTATTTCAAAAACTTAATCAAAATAACGTTTAATCACTTAAAAAATATATGTGGACCAAATTTAGTACTAGAATAGACAGGTGTTGTCACAACTGACCCGTTGGCACAACTGATACGTCATCACAACTGACCCGTTGTTACAACTGACCCGTTGTCACAACTGACCCGTTGTTACAACTGACCCGTTGTTACAACTGACCTGTTGTCACAACTGACCCGTTGTCACAACTTACCTTTTGTCACAACTACCAATGATTTTATAGGTGTTTATTATATTATTGTTGATACTTTTATTATTGTTTGGCTATGCAAAGATTTTTTTGAATGTATTCGAATATAAATTAGCTGAAAAGAAATTAGTTGAATAGCAATTAGCCAAATCATTTGATTTGCCATAAATAACGATTGAAAGAATCATGATTATCGAATTCCGATTAGCCGAATAATACGGTTGGCCGATTCTCAAATAGCCGATTGGCCTATAAACTATTGGCCCAATTTCGATTGGCCGAATGATACGATTAGTGGAATAAATAGATTCGCCGACATACGATTACTAATGGCCATATATGATTATCCGACTAATAAAATTAAATGTATTCTCACTATTGATAGAAATGCTGCGATATCGCCTGTCGAAAACGTGTAACGGCCAATCGTATTAGTTTGCTTATCATGAGTCGGCCAATCGAAATCGAAATTTGGTAGTCATGATTAGGTCAATCATAATATTTGGCATATCGTATCATTTGGCTATTCAGCTAATTTCTATTCTGTTAATAAATATTTGACGAATTTGGCTAATTATGCTTCGACTTATCATTTTTAGATTATATTGAAATACATTGTCATTTTTTCACTAGATTATTAAAACATTCTACCTGCACAGATGAAAATTATAAAAAATAAACTAGATTGATGGAATTCTGTAGTTTTTGGCATGGTTGAGAAATGTTTACATAGAATGAAAACAATATTGACTTTTACTAATCGAAATAATCCCTTTTTTGCAAGATTTCCATTCTACATATTTTATTCAATTAGATTTATTTCAACAAATCAATTACTTTTTGAATGAATGTATGATGAACTTTTTATCCGAGGGTGGTCAATCAAAGTTATTGGTGGTAATTTGTGGTAAAAACTTGATCATTCGAATACCGCAAAAAACTGCCTTTGGTGATCAATCAAATACGCGAAAAATCCTTGTTTTTTTCTGTTTAGGGAAAACTTAAAGTCTGCCTCGAAACATTTTTTTGGAATAACTTTTAAACCGAGATGTTTGTTCCCAAAAATGTTCTCATCGCTATTTCGAAAAGTCAAAAATACCGATTATTTATTGACCGTATATTAAAAAGCTGTGTGGGTTACACCTATAAACATGTCATAAAAAGATGTTTAGTGTTATTTTTTTTGCTAAATCTAATAACGTTAATTCAAGATAAAAAAATACATTTTAATTATAATATTTCCAGCGTCAAAAAAACATCCGGATACGAAATGTATCATATTTTGATTTGCGCGTGATTCTACATCGAAAAGTTAGCTGGTCAAGCAGAGAAAAGGCAATCATTAAAAATGAAGTTATGCGTGAGAGAGTGAGGGAGATAGAAGAGTATGACTTTATAAATAAACCTCAAGAAAACAGATAATTTATAAATGAATATTCGGAGACGTGTATACATAGCAGAAACATCTCTCCTACTGACACCATTCACTAAATACTAAAAATATTGCAAAATTGTGTGCGTCTTTTACAACAAAACACACACACACATAAATTTGTCAATGTGTGTGTGTATTTTCGTGGCAGCGCCATCAAAATGTGCCAAACAACAATGTGTTGAAATTATAAACTACTGAATTATTGGGTGGGTGTCGCGGCCAAAAAACACACGCTCTCAACCACTGCGTGCGCACGCTCATACACGCACGCACAGGCACACACGGGTACACACATGCACACACATGCATATGGGAAAAAGCGAGACACAAATACACACGCAAACCTCTGTCGTGGTATATGTACGTCTATTTTCATTTTCAAATTCACATAGCAGCGCTTGCATAACGCAAATATGCCAAAAGAGCGAAATAAAAGATAAAAAGTAATCAAAATAAACACTCAAAGAAATATATACATAAAATTCAGATTGAGATTATTTCTGGCACACCGAAAACAACAAGCCGGAAAAAAAACTAACCTATACTTTGTATATAGCATTTAAAGGTTATGTTTTATGTATTTATTCTTTATTGTGTATACTGTATTAGATTTTACGCCCGCCGCCGCGCTGCGCAATACATACGCAACACATACGCAACACATACGCAACACATGCGCAACGCATGCGCAAGCGCAAAGGTCAGTGCGCACTCGGAGCGCATACCTCCATAATTCTTGAATTCGAAGAGACAAAACAAGTGTATATATGCTCTGCTGCGTGCGCGTGCCTCGTCTATTTATAGATTGA
Source organism: Bolitophila cinerea (assembly GCA_010015015.2). Classification (NCBI taxonomy): domain Eukaryota; kingdom Metazoa; phylum Arthropoda; class Insecta; order Diptera; family Mycetophilidae; genus Bolitophila; species Bolitophila cinerea. The sequence continues at coordinate 10,613 of JAAAKO020019939.1, read as the reverse complement.
TACTATATTTGAATTATGTAAACACACCGTACACACACACATAGTTTTCCGCCGTTATGAATGCGAGAATTGTGCGACACGGCAATTTCCACTATGTGGATATATATGTGTGTGTGTCTGTATTTGTGAGGATGTGTGTTTTCACGGGCGGAAGGTCGATCTTGTCGCAACACGACTGTATGCTATTATAATCTAATGATGGTTTTCCTGAATTGCGGCGCCACGACCGACGTGCACACAAATATTTATAACGCAGTAAATAGAATATCTAATGTGGAACATTACACTGACCTTGAGCAGGAGCTGGTAGTCGTTAATTCGTTGGATTGGTAGTTGAAGATGCTCGGATAAACTCTTGTCGTCGCCTAGTTTCTGGGACAGATCCTGAAATTGAAAAAAAATGAAAATTTAAAGTAATAATTATTTAAATATAATTATCTATTTATATAGGCAACATTTTTTTTGTTTTATTTTTAAATATTAAATTTATATCGTCAATATATGGACAGACGATTTTTAGTACTACCCTTTTCTAATCAAAATTATGTCAATTTAACAACAGTAAAAATATTTGACTTGGTCGAGATACAAATTTAGATTCTCAAAATATTGAAAAGTCTCGATTGGCAGCGCATCTTATAGTAAATAATAATTGTCATTTTAAATATTTTTCACCATTTCATCAGTTCAATTTATCAAATTTAAAAATGTCGACATTGACTGTTTTTTTACATGTTATTATAAAAAATGTCATTAAGTTGTACCAATATTTTTATGACTGTCAAAATGCCTTCTTTTAAAATATTGAATTTCGCCACCGGAAACGGTAATCGAGGCGAGCATATTTTTTATCGAAACATGATTTGGCCAATCGTATTTTGGATAATCGTGATTCGGCCAATATTTTTTCAGGCAGTCGTATCATTCGGCCAATCGTGATTCGGTCTATCGTTTTTCGACAAAATCGTATGTCTGCCAATCGATAAATTTTGTTAAAAAAATCGCGGTAGACCAACATGTGAGTATTCGAGCAATCGCCCAGGAAATGAACATCGACCATAAAACAAGTTTGGAACCATTTGCATAAGCTTGGTATGAACAAAAAAAACTCGATATGTAGGTGCAACACGATTTAACGAAAAAAAACCTTTTGACCGAATTGATGTCTGCGATTTGTTGCTAAATCGTTACGAAACCGACCAATTTTTGAAGCGGTGACTCGTGATGAAAAATGGGTTAAATACGAGAATATGAAGAGTCAATGATCATGGTCGAAGCACGGTGAGCCGGTCCAGACCATCGCCAAGCCCGGATTGACGGCCAAGAAGGTTCTGCTGTGTGTTTAGTGGGATTTGAAGGGAGTCATCCACTATTATGAGCTGCTCAACTATAGCCAAACGCTCAATTCGGATATCTAGTGCGAGAACTCGACCGTTTGAAGCAGGCGATCGACCAAAAGCGGCCTGAATTGGCCAATAGGAAGGGTGTTGTGTTCCATCAACACAACGCTAGACCACATACGTCTTTGCAGACCTGTTAGAAGCTCCGGGAGCTCGGATGGGAGGTTCTATCGAACCGACCGTTTATTCGGACCTGGACCTGGACCAAGTAATTATCATTTTTTCCAGTCAATGCAAAACGCTCTTGGCAATAGAAAGCTGGCCTCAAGAGAGGCTGGTGAAAAATGGTTGTCTGAGTTTTTTGACATTAGGGACAATGATTTCTATAATCGTAAAATTGTGAAATTGCCGTCAAAATGGACAAAGTTTATCCTTCAAAACGGTGCATATTTGGTTTAAATCGGATCATTATAACTATGTTGAATAAAGCGTTGAAAATAACTTAAAGATACCGCAAGAATTTTTCGCAAACCTATATTTTTGTGCTAAAACATAAACAGGAAGCCTTGAAGATGGATGAGTGCAACGGAACTCAGGTCATATGGGAGTTGACGGTCCGGTTAGACTGAATTTGGGGGAGATAGGAGTAGAGATAGAGAGGAGTATCCCAGAAAGAAGGTTAGGGATCACCTTAATCAGTTCATATAGAGTTGGGGCGTTCAGATGGGCCATATTTATGGAAGATTGGTGCAAAAGTAGAAACTATACGAGTTACAGGGATTATTGTAGGATGCGGAATCATTACAGGTCGCAATGAGTACTGCATAAGACTAATTTGTCAGTGCCGCAAATGCTGATAAAAAGTACTGTGATTGAGAAAGTACTATTTCTTGCATTTGTCTGTGACTCAAAGAACAATCTGAAAATTTAGACAACCACTTTAGATTGGTCTTCGGCTGTTAATTCCATTTTCGCAAAATGCAAAAAGTGATGGTGACAGTGACATTATCTCATCAGAGATTTGGCGCAGTTATCTTTTGCGGAAATTCTATTACTACAACTGCCATAAAGTGATGGCGGCAATTACACAATATATGTGTATTGGGCGGATTTAAAATTAACTCTTGTGCCCAAAACGTTATACCATAAACATCCCACCTTAAATACCCAACCCTTTATTAATGCTGGATATATGAAATTTAATATTTGGACATAACTTAAGCTAATAGAAACATTTGCTTCAGCTGTCGCTAACAAACGTACTTAACCGCTAGTCGAATAAAATAAAAAGGCTTTAGCCTTTAGTTTTGTGGTCCAGCTAGCCGCCAAAGCTCTTTTTTTTCCGTAATGAACAGTAAATTAGCAAAAACAAAAAATGACATTAAATAAACTATTAAAAAGTCCCCCTTACAGATTAGGGTTCTCCTGGGAAATTTTTTGAAAATAAATGTAACCACAAATGTATAATGTTGTTATTAATTTTTATAATTTAATGGTCAGAATATTCCTAATTTGAACCCCAGCTGTCGATATCGGTTAAGTTTTTAACACTTTTTGGTCCCAAATTTGATTGCCAAATTTATAAAAAAACTGTGTTAAAAACCGACAGCTCATCATTATCCTTGGAAGTATTTTGACCAGGGTATTGGATTTTTTTTTTAAAAAATGATAAAAAAAGAAAACAAAATGGTAAAGAATTATAACTAAGTTTTAACAGAAAAAATAGGTGTGGCAATTCTTCCGACTACTAAAAATTTTCCTTGGAAAGATTCTGACTTTTAAATTGGACAAAAATCGAAAACTAAGTTTGGACAAAACAAGTTTTAAAACTCCATCGAGAGCTAAAGATCTTTTTTTACATTAATGTTTAAAATGTCCAAACTATGTTCTTAGGTTTTTTCCAATTTAATGGTCAGAATACTCCAAAGGAGATTCAAGAAGCATTTTTACCACCTTTTTAGTCAAACATGTGTCTTAAAACCTCAATCGAAATGTTAAAAAAATGTTTATTTCTTTTCCAATTTATTGTTTAGTATATTACTAAAGACAACCCTAAGCTTTCGGTAGACTTTTCAACGGGTTATTTAAACTTTGTTTGTATTTCATCAAAATTTCATCAAGTTTTTTTGATAAACTTTTTTAAACTTTGACATCACTGTCCTATTGGACCTCAATATGGACGTATCTTCAGTTAAACTATTATATTTGGGAAAGTATGAAGCATTCTAATGTAGAAAATCTTAGTCTCCTGAGGCTAGGGCAATAGGCATTCAAATACTACACCCCCAACACTACAGAGTGCGGAGCACTTGGTATACGTAGCTGTGTTTTAATAGTAAAAACTTTGAAAGGCCAAAAATATAAAATTTGCAGGATTCAAATATGTAAAGATTAATCAATTTTTAAAAACTCTTCAAAGTGATTCAATAATTTCAGTGGCTCAAAATATTAGGTGGCAGAACCACATAGTGCCTACATAATGATGAAAGATTTAAATAAGATAAAAAATTTTCAATGATGAACTCAAAAATAAAAAACTTTATAATTCAATAAAAAAATCCTATTTGCCCCAGTTACCGAAAATACAGGCTTAGAGAGTGTTTATATTAATATTTTGGTTAATTTAAGAGGTACTTTAAAAGTATAGCTCGAAAAACTATTAACAGTAATAAAAACCATTGTTATTTATAAGTGCATTCAAAGTTGATGAAGTTAATAAATTAATATATATAACATTTATTTTGTATCTGTTTTTTTAATTTAAATTATAAAAACTGTGTTTGATTTAAGTATCCGCAGGCACAGCTTTACTTTTAAGCTGGATTTTTTTTTGGGATTATTTATAAAATGCCAAATATATATATATATATATATTTTTTAAAATAATAATATGTATTTTTTTGTTTCTAGAAATATTTGGAATCCCTTTTAAAAATGTTACCAGACTTTATTTTTGTTAGGATAATTATTTTTTAGAAGTTAGATTATTAATCTGAATCGTAGATTTATTTGTGTCAAAAAATAGACCTTGATTTTTTGCTTGTTTTTTCTCTGGCTTTTGCTTGTTTAAAAAAAAGATACCATCATAAAAAGGGTTTATAGGGTTTATATTTTATATGCATTTTTACGCAAAGCAAACCGATTGTCAATTTTTAAAATGCATATAAAAATAAAAATGCATAATGAGAAAAAGGAAAAAAACGAATTATGAAATATGGAAATATTTTTAGTTTAAAGCAAAACAATTTTTTAATTACAAAAATTGTCCAAATCTGTTTATTCCATGTCTAAAAGAAACCGCCATTGCTTTTTATTTTCTGGCGTAACAAATAATAATTAAAGACTAACATTACTTGGTATATTTCTTGCGCCATACTTCTTCCAAATAATTCTAAATTGGGTTGACGGAGAATGATTGTCCTTTTAATTCTGCTTGCCGTGAGAAATGATTTTTTTGCAATTTTTAATAAAATAATGGCGAATTTAACAGATCATTAAATAATTTATCTTAGCTTAGTAGGAAATTGAAAAATTATTCTCTGAATTACGACTTTTTGTTTAGTAAATAACTTAAAATCGCCCATCGTATAATTTAAAAATAAATGCATTTTTTCTAACTAGATTTTTACAAAAGTTCACCTAATATAAAATAAATAATATATAAAATATAAAAAGAATATAAAATATTATCTTTTTCATTTATAAATTTGGCGGCGCGCATTTACTACAATCGACTTTAATCTCAATGACTTTTACAAGGAACGAGGCGCCTTCAGCGTCAATTTGTGGAATCAACATATTTGGACACCATTCTATCAACAATATTTAACCTCATTTTTTGTGTATTCATCTGTGTTTAAATTTGCATCAACTTGTACACATAACCTCATAATTACACTTGTTTGACAGATCATTGTACAAAATTTATCACGAAAGCAGAGCCTCTAGTGAGCATGAAGGACCCTTATTACAATTTTAAGGTAATAGTATTCGAAAGAATATAGTATTCTTTAGTATAAAAACCCTGGAAAAACGGATAGAGAGATGTGGAATAGGTGGAATAGTACTCTATTTCCAACCCCATTTTGTTTTCAAGGGAGCTATCTATTGGCGAATTTTGATTTTGATTTTCCTAACGAGTTTAGCAAAAAATAATATAAATTCGGTGAGTGAATTGAATTGTTTTTCGGTATTTTTTTTGGTGAACACACAATTTATTGCCATTTTTAATAGCATATATTTTGTTCTACTACATTCTAATTGCAAAAAAGTTTTAAGATTTATATTGCTAAAATATGTTAGGTAAAGATCGGATGAGCTACTTACTAAAAGGTTATCAAAAATTTGTATCAAAATATTTTTTCAAAACTATCTATAATAATAAAAAATCTATATAAATTTTGCATAAACTATTTGTTTGTTGATTAAAATAGCTGAAATTGGAATTGCTGCCAACTTCATGTGTGTTTGTATTTACAAAATGTTTCCTAATGTTTTTGCATTAACCAAAACAAATACAATCATACTGTGGGAACTGAGAACGTGGGATGGCAGGTGTTTCGCTCAGGTGTAACTACACACACGTTATTTCCGATCTCTATCGCTATCTCTCCCCTCTATCTTTCTGTCTCTTTCTCATTCTGTCTCTTACTCATTCTGTCTCTTACTAATTCTGTCTCTTTCTGTCTTGATGTTTGAGATCCAAAACACAGCCTCAGCTGTGGCCAGTCCACACATCCAGTCTTTCGTGTGTGTGTTGTTATTATGCAATGTTCTGTCGCGCTAAGACATAATAATTAGATAAGTGCAATAAACAAATCTCGAGTGCAGCTGTTGCATTTTTGAAGAATCACTCTAAAGATTACGGCATTGGCTACAGACACTCCGAAAAACTGTAATGCTTTTCTTAAGTGCCCGCATTTTTGCGAAAAATTGCTCATTGCCACACAAATTGAGATTAAGATGTTGTGTTTACCACGACAGACGGTGGCGGCGACGGCGACGACGACGAGGCGTATGGGAGGATGCGAGGGGAGTGGGGTATTGCAAAAGAGTTTAGGTTTCGAATAGAGAAAAGCGCTCGCGTGCGTGTGTGTTTGTGTGCGCATAAGGAACGCGCGCATCGCGCAGTTTATTTAAAGCTGATTTGTGCGTGTTTTAGAGATTTTGTGTTTGTCGGATTTTGTGTTTGAAAATTATTTCGGGACATTGTAGAATCACTTGCGTGAACGCTCGCACACACACACACGCACGCACGCCACTGGTGAAAGATATCTTTTTTCCCGTCTCTCTGGCTATCTATTCTAATTTAGAGATAATTCGCGTCTAATAGGATTCCGTTGATTTCTGTGCAAAGTGGAATTCTTGAGATTTTACGACGGTTTATAGATTTGAAATTAGGCACTTGAGTTGCGATCTGTATATACCAAGGGCAAGCAGAGCCGTAACGGTTTTTACTTTTTCTCCAGAAAAATCTCGTTAAAATTAAGTGATTGTGTCATATTCTTCTAGAATGTTCTTACCAAAAGCGCGTAGATCGCCTACAGCTCGTAATCCAAGTATAATCCTTTAGTATGTGTAGGTGGGTATATCCAATGTAATCAATATCAATTAAAAACGCACGGCGCCACTAACGAAAAACACTTTTCGCGTCGATTTCCACCAAAGATAGGCCGAAAATGAAACAATATAAAAAATTATGCGAAATCACCTAACAGAGAGTGTCGATTCGGTGTCTGTTTGTGTGTGTGTGTGTTCGAAAAACAAAAAAATAGATCAAAACGCGCGAGCTTTCCACGGTGAAAAGTCAGCGTCGACTGAGTGTCCACGAAGATCGTGTACGTGGATCGAGCGAGCCACAATTCAGGATCTAAAATTAAACGCGCGCGCTCGTGTGTGCGTCTGTGTGTGTGTGTTTTTGTGTGCCGGCCGCGTCCATCGTTCGCACAAATCGGTTTGAATATTTTGTGAAATATCGTCAGTTTTTCCCGCTAACGAAATACTATATAGATATATATTACGTATATATCACGTAAGTATGTATGCACAGAGAGGAAATCTGGATGTGTGTGATCATTGATCAGGTCATCTGGTGTGTTTGACCATCGGATTCGGATTTAATTCGATTTATCAGCATGGGTTTTAATTTCAATTTGATTATTTATATTTACATTATATTGTTATATTTTAAATGTACAGATTTCATTTTAGTTTTGATGTGGTTTTATTTTTAAATGGGATTTTATAGAACGTTTTGGTGAGGTTGGTTCAAAGATCAAGAATTGAGGATAGAAAGGCTAGAATTAATCTTCTTTTAATCATATTACTCACTGCAATAATATTTATCGTCAATGTTTTTATTCAAAAATCGGTGCCAACGGTAACTTTTACACATTACAGTGAAATTGGTGACAGCGGTAAAATTTCTATAGCGTTTTTTTGTGTAAGGAATTAAAAGTCGTAAGTCTTTTAAAAATAGGAGTTTTTTTTATAATTTGGTGTCAGCGGTTTTTTGCTTTCTGACGTAAATGTTATGCGATTTTCAATAACTTCTAAGCCCAATTATTCCAACCAAGAAGGTTCAATACACAAAAACGTACAAATAAATTGGTGTCAGCGGTGGCTTTTTCTGGGCGTTGTATACATTTTTGAGTGTATTTTAAAGGTAATAGATAACATGTAAATGGGTGACAGATAAAATTCTAACATTTTTACGCCGAATTATTTTGTTTAACTTTGTTTCTCGATAATTTTTGGAGGACAATTGGTGTCAGCGGAAATATTTTCTTGTATAATTCCTCATTTCTGGCTAATTGATGATCAAATCTTTCGTAATTGAAATATTTTTTATAGCAAGCTCTACAGGGTGTCCCAAAAGTCAACGTCATAAATTTAAGGGCAGAGAGGTCAGATGATAACTGACCAGAAAATCGAAATATGCTTTAAGTAAAATATTGATAGTTATAGTTAATATATCGAGAACTTCATATGAATAAAAAACATAAAACAATTAATTGGATGAAATAAATGATTTTGGCAAAAAATAATGGCTTCATTACATTTTACCCCCTCACTCCCTATATGGGTATGGGGATGGTCAAAGTTTGTGGGGAAACCCTAGATTTGTATTTCGAAGGAAATGTTCAAAAGTAATTGGTCTCGGGGAACAAAATGTCATGATGCAGTTTATTTTAAAATAAATCATTTGTTCCATCCAACTATTTTTTTTATTATTTTACTTTCTAAAGAAGAAGTTTTATACAAACCTAAATATCAAATATATCGAGAACTATGAGTTTTGGGACACCCTGAAAAGACGTAAAAACGTACAATTGGTGTCAGCGGTTGCTTTTATCTTGCGCTTATACATATTTTTGCGAGTCAGTAACTTTTCTTGAATCTTTACTCATTTCTGCGTCATTGGCGATAAATTATATCGCACTTGAAATATTTCTTGGGTTAACATCAATTTCCATTTAAAAATCTCGAACGAATTTACAAAAACGTACAATTAATTTGGTGTCAGCGGTGGCCTTATTTCCAGATCATAAACTATTTTTTTGGAATTGAGAGCCAAAAAGAACTGCACAAAAGATGAAGCCCCAATCGTTTGGCCTTTTCAGAACCAAAAAGAGGTCAATCCACAAAAATGTACAAATAAATTGGTGTCAGCGGTGGATACTTTTTGGGAGTTAGCTCCAATAGTCCTAAGAGGTAAGATTTTCTATCATTAAATAAAATATATATATACTATATAAAAAATAAGTGTGTGCTCCACACGAACTTTCTTCGCTCAATAGTTTTGGTAGGACAATTGGTGTCAGCGATAACTTTCTTGTATCTTACCTCAATTCTACGAAATTAGTGACAGCGGTAGAATCTCTAGCGCTTTTAAATCATTTTTACAGTAAGCGCAATCAATGAATATACAGAATGAAGTATGTTTGTAAGATTGTATGACCGGTACACTAGGCTCCCAGATAGGCGGGCGCAACCCTTGGAGTGGTAAAGGAAACCTTACTCATGTTATAGGAGAAATGGAACTTAGGCGGCGGTTGCCTTTGGGGGAGATAAGTAAAAAGATGGATAAGTATGTATTAAGCGGGAGGAGGAGGTTTAGCGACGGGGTAGAGGTTTTGGGACCGACACAACACTAGGAGTGATGGGGGAATTTAACTTAGGTCATAGCTGAGCTGGGGCTTAGGTGGCAGGTTGCCTTTGCGGGAAATGAAGGAAATGATAGATAAATCTGTTAAAAGCGGAATGAGAGGAGTTTTTGAAACTGGGAGGATGTTTGAGCACCACCCAACACATGTTAGAGGAGAAAATGTATGTCAGTTAGTAGGCCGCTATTGAGGTGGATTAAAATGGTGGACGACGCGACGAAGGATGGGGAAGATGTGGATAGGGGTTGCGATTTCGTTTAAGGCGATTTGGGGACAACTCTACTCAGGTTATTGGATTGATTGATTGGGGTCGGTACCCCGTACGATGTTTTAGAGATTGAGAGACTGAGAGATTGCGAGACAAAGTGAAATAGAAATAGGATTAGAGATTAAGAGAAGGTAAAGTGAGAAAAGTGAGAGAGTTAGAACTATTTAGAAAAAGAGAAAAAGAGAGGCTATGAGAGAGAAAGTGACAGAGAAAATGAAAGATAGAAAGAGACGGTGCAACACATAAATCTTAAAACGTATTATCTTAAAATCATGTATCTTAAAACTCATAGTACTGAAATTCATATTGCTTAATGGCTCAACGCTGAAAACACAGATATCCTAAAAACCACATTGCCTAAAGTCGTCCAGCCTAATTGTGAAATGCTGAATTAATTTATATTTCATATGTTTATGTGTTACCCTATAGTTCATTTGGTTGCATAACTTACGGCATTTAAAAAAAATAATAAAGATATAGGCAATAGATGGCGCACATTTATTTCTAAATTACAAAATGTCGGTAGTTCATATAAATGTTCGCTTAGTGCGCTTCCAAAGCTAGATTTTGTTAAATTTAATTAAATTAATTATTTTTTTATTTTTAATGAATTATATAAAGTTAAAATTTATAAAACGGTAAAATATAAAATAATTTGTAAAACAAAAATAAATTTGTATAACTTTACGAGCGCACCAAGTGGCCAAAACCTTTTCAACTAGGTGAAGTAAACATGCAAGTTAAGAGTGAGATTCCCTAATGCATGGTCTACGTTGGGTTTAGTTTTAGTGTGTTTTAGTACGAGTTTCAAGAACTCGACCCGCGGTCTACGCTGTGTTT
>JAAAKO020019928.1:0-15285 GCA_010015015.2 Bolitophila cinerea | reverse complement strand
TAATGTCTTATGTAGTGTTATATAAGTGGTATAAGGGATGTACATTCGAGTAAATACTTACATATTACGTATGTACGTATACAGATACACAAAAAGCGACCTTGTATATATTTGTATAGACACATCTATAGAATTAGAATCTATATAGAATTATAAGTGGATGAAAGTGAAAGTGAACTTTTCGAAACATAAAGGTCCTGACGTTATATTTTATTAATTTTTTTTTTGGTTTGTGTTTTGCCTCTGTAAAGCTCTCTATCATGACATTTGTCGTGATTTTTATCGATGTAGAGTAGATAGTAAACATGTTGTCTTTTTCATCTCTCCTTAGATAATGGCCCAGAGAACCGTGAGCTTAAATCCAGGAAAACACATAAAAAATTTCATGTCCGGGTTTGAACACACGACAAGAAACTTTATTATCAGATTGTGTCCGATAGAATCAACAAATTATTTCAAACAAAAAAAATAAAATATATATATTTAAACAAAATATAAAAAAAAATATTTTATTTTTTTTAAATTATTAATTAATAAATTTAAAAAAAATCTAAGTCCCGTGCAAACAAGTTTATGTGCTAAGTTTGAGCGTGAAAGTGTGTTAAAAATGATACGAAAAATATATCGACATATATTTCCAGCTTTATAAAAGAATTCAATGATATTGAAAAAAATACCACTTTATTTATAGTGCTATAAATTTAACAATTCAATATTTTATAATTTTATAATTTCTGCTATTTATTGTCAACCTTTTATCAACGAGATTGTTTTTGTACTATTTTTTAAATAATGATTGGTATGTACGTGAAGGTACTATTTATTAAATACTAATATAAAAATTATATTTAAAAAATACACTTAACATCTGACTATTTTTTGTTAGATACATTGTCGTATGGAGATTAAAAAAATCATGTAAATATGTCAGTTTTTGGGTGAGTTATGGGACCCACCAGCAGCCATATTCTACTAATACATTTTGTCAGTTAAATAGCAGATTTTTCTCTCCTTTGCACTTTTTTATTGGTATTCTACTAACAAAAAAGTAAATTTTTTTCTGCCAAATCCTCACTGACTTTTTCTGTGTCAGTCGACTCAGTGAGTTATTATTTAACTTTATAATATAGGAAAATATAGAAAAAACGCGGTTAAATAAAAAATATAGCATTAGAAATTTTTCCAAAATTCACACAATACTTAAAATATAACTTGCAATAGGAGATTTATTTACATTATGCCTGTTTTATGAATGCTGAAAAAATTAGCGCAGCAGTATGCTAAGCATCTTTGTTGTTGTAATTTATGTATTTTTGATGCTCGTGATAGCAAAGCAGCGTTTATAAAACAGGCCTAAATCATATAACTTATAATAATTTAGCATTATTTTTTAAATAAACTATTTTATCGATGTTTGGACGGATTGTAACGCGACTTTAACAGTTTATTATCCTTGGTTTTCTGTCTTGAATTTCTTAGTTTTTTTTTGTTTTTTATTTTATAATTTGTAGTAATTGTAATTTGTAGTTTTTGATTTTTTTATTTTTGTTTAGTTTATTTTTTTATTTTGATGGAACACATTTTATATGATTTGCTTTTGGTTAAATAAAGGTCAGTTGGGGAGAGGATGTTTACGTCAATTTATAAAATATTTAAAATGGTTTATTTAAAATTAGCATAAATAATAAAATTTCTTCTCACAGGGAAATCATTATAAGTCTAAAACCACTATGTTTGATAGCCTTTTAATCCACCTCGGCAATGCACCGAGATTAAATATTTTTTTTGCAGATACAGGTTTTGTGTTTCATTAAATTTCATATTATATTTTTGGTTTTGCAATTAATAATAGCTTTTACTTTCTTTGGGTATAGCACTCGAAATAGCCGGAGTATTGCCGTAAACTTATTTTCTGAACATCCTTAAAGCTTTATGAAGGAATCATTCTCAATTAGCGTGTCTATTTACCCGTCATTAATTATATAAAAACATATATTTATAATTATTCGTCCAAAAAAACAATAAAAATATATTTGGTTCAATTTGTGAATTTTTCAAAGGCCTTCTGTAAATAAATACTCCTAAATACAGAATTTACACATTTTGATGTAAAAAGTTAACAATAATAATACTAACATAACCAAACTAAACGCTAAACATTGGACATTCAAATTTTCCAATTTTTTAAGTTTCTCACTCACTTATATTAATGGAATACGAAATTCGATGTGAGTGAGTGAGGTCACTGCCAACGACCGCAAAAAAGTCACTGAGTGTCCAGTGAGTGAGTTATCTAGCAGAATGTTCCCTGCAGGTGAAGATTCATTTGTTTTTAATATAGTTAATGTAATAACACCAATGTCAGTACCAAAAAGTTAATCATTTTACATCAGCTTGTTATTACTGTGACACTGAGATAAATATAGACGAACGGTACCAGGCAAATAATACTTGCTCTAGAAAGAGGTCTGCCAAAATTCTGTTCAGAATGGCGTATCTAGATTAATGCTACATGTAATTTGCCACCGTTTTTCTCGTTCTGATTAAACATTTTAAAACCGCAAAGCTTCATAATGATTTTCTTGTGCAATTGTCTTCGGATAAATACATCATTCAGAATTTGTGTTTTCCTAGTTTATGTACTGCTTTATAATTGCATTTCATTTATCTGTTGAAAATGACTTTGTTATATTTCCATTTTTATCTGTCTTCTGAACTATGGAAATTTATTCTAAATCACAATTAATAAATATTATAGCACCGAAATAATGCTGATATTTTCCTTAAATACTTCATATTTCTATTGTCGTGAGTGTAACTTGTTTTTATTTTGCACTCAACCAAAAAACATTTGAAGCTAGTTTTGCTTTGTTTGGCATACATATATTTAAAAAAACATTTTTGGCATACGCCTTATTGACACATGGTTTATCTTGGCCGTCTCTTTAAAGCTCTCTAAGGTTTCAATAGAACTAGCTCTAGAACTAGAACAAAGGCACAGATATACCGTATAATAAAAATAAAGTTAAAGCATAAATCTTTTAATAAGAATTTAATTAATAATAATTAATTAATTAATAATTTTTTTTTACTTTAAATGATCCCCAAAAATGACAAGAATAAAAAAAAGGTTTCAAACATAGTATATATCCAAATGACTCCTAAATGTTTTACAAAATGATTGTTTTAGAAAATGCTTCATTTTTCAGGCAACTTTTTTAATTTATATGTTTTTTTTTGGTTTTCAATTGAAAAAGTTAAGATTTTCTACTAAACTTTTATATTTTTTCAACAGTTGAAGATAACTGAGCATTTATGAGTACTTTATACATAACCATACATAAAATTAGAAACAACATGAAAATTAAAATCCATTGTTACATACAATAAAAAGATAAAATAGAATAAAAAACAATATATAATATATAAAAATAAAAAGCTAATCTAAAAAAGGCTCAAAATTTCCATATAAAGTTCTGTGCTGTTTGACTCAAAGAAAATTATGCCTTCGTGTAACTCTAGAAAGGGGTAGTATAGTCAATAAGTGCGACCTGATAACAAGACGCGAAGAAGAAAACAAGAAGAAAACTTCAACATTACGTAGTCTGTATGAAAGAGACAAGCCGTCAACGGTCAGCGTTGGGAGAAAGTACATAATTCTCATCCCTCACCACAACACCGCACAGAGCATACAAAATGAATTTCTTCTGTATAGATTCCAATCTATTAAAACGAACTGCGTAACGAGGATTCCATACAACAACAAAAATATCTTCAAGTCATCCGCATACATTCAACATTAATTAACATCATTAATAAATAAATTATTAAGTGGTCCAAAATCACCTGATTTTACAGTGAACAAACGCGATGACCAATTCACAATCTTTAAATATTGTGTTCTTCCGCTTAAGTAAGACATTATCCACTTCTGCATTAAAGAATGAACAGCAATTTCGCGTAGTTTTTGAATTAGATAGCTGTGACACTATCTTTTGAAGCCTTTACTTATATCAGTGTATATTACATCAAGCTGTGAACCAGATTCAAGCACACCGATAGCGCAACTAGTGAACTCAATTAAATTAGTTGATGTAGAACGACCAGCCATAGAACCGTGCTGATTTATTGCAATTAACATACTCTTCTTAGTTCATTTGTCATCACTTCGCAAACAATAGATTCAATGTAGTTGAAAGAATAGCTACATCCCTGTAATTTGAGACATCTATTTCTGGAACCAGTTTTGAAAAAAGGAGTGATGTAAGTCGTTTTTCATCTCTCAGAAAAAATGCCAGTGGACAGTGAAAAGTTGAAAATGAAATGATGTGGAAAGGCAACGGATTTATAAAATTTCTGTAAGAACAGCGGTGGAATCTCATCAGTAACTTTAACCTTATTCACATGTTCAAAAGTGAACCAGATCTGCCGTTTTATAAACTTAAAAAGTTCAATCTGGGTCCATCAATAAAGGTTCCATTGCGTTTTCGGAAATGTAAACACTTTCAAAAAATGTCCCGAACACTTCGTAATATCTTGGATAACTGAGGAATTGTCATCATTCATCGTCATCATGGAAGTGAATTGGGCTCGAAAAAACATAAGAAATTTAAATATACAAAATATATTTTTTTAACGAATTGACCTAATGATGAAAATGCCCAATCGCACTTCCCGCTTGTTTGTGAAATAGTGATTAGAAAAAATGGGGGCATACCTCAAAAAATTTGCTTCTTGCGGTTATCATTTCAATAATGCAACATCTTTGTTGTACATTTATTACTTCCATCGAACCAGAAAACTTTTTGTCAATTACCCTTTGAGGCATAAGTCCTAATTTATAACGGAAGAATTTTCCACATCATCTTCGTCACCGTCAACGAAGTTGATATTTTATACATCAAATTTGGCTGGTGTTAAAGATAAAAATTGACCAAAACGTTGAATAAACAAAACAAATATTTTTTTTCATAGTGTTATAATTTAACAATTTGTTTGGGTATTTAAAACTTCTATTTAAAAAATATATAAAATAAGTCCTTATTTATCTGCTAAAATGTCTTAAGTTGTCAATTATAATTAAATTATGAAATTTATAAAGAAAACTTGAACTATATCAGTTGAAAACTTAAAAAAACACATCTAAATTGAAAAATTGCCCTGAAAATATTGCAAATGCACTGAAAAAAGAAGCATTTAATATAAACGACGTTTCTCAAAAAGCTTCCCATATACAATGATGATTTTTTTTGAAAAAAAAATACATTGAAGGCCAGTGTTTTCTGTAAAAAATACGTCATACGGCTTGATCCTCTACAAAAAACCCTGACCCTAGAATGGACTCTTTTAAACACTTACGTTTTGTACATAGTAGAAAGCTTTTTTGTATACAATTATGTTTCCGACAGCCCGGGATCGTTTCTCTTGCTATAAATAGCTTTCTAAAATGGCTATGCGTTTTAATACAACTGGAGATTGATGCCTTTTATTGAGTATACAATTAACAATCCTAAGAATTAGAATGTGTCGTGAAGCTTCAAAACTGGAGCAATTCAGTATAAGCGGCACATTAAACCATAAAATGGTGTACAATGGCCCCTATATAGGGATGGAATAGTGATATGACAAAATAAAGGTCAATAAGGCGGATACATTATATTTTAATGTTATATAAAAAAATATGAATATTCATTAAACAATGTTTTACAGTGTTGTCTAAAAAAAACATGTTTTTCCGTTTGTATAAGGTATTACAGCACAGAATTTCCATATCTTCCCAATATACATAATTATGTTTGCTTGATTTAAAATTTAAAAGAATAAATGAAGAAATAAAAATGAACATAATGATAGTTTTTGTTAATTTAAATTGGTACAAACCCATTCGGTCAACAAATGCTAGTGTGCGGATTCGTAAACTGTCCCTGTATCAAACGAAAGCTTCGTATTATATGCGTGTTTTCGGTCCTAAAAACAATTTTAAATTGCCTTTCAATCGATTAGATAAAAAACGTATTAAATTAGCCGGTATTGATATTTGCTTAATTTCCTATAAAATATGTTCCACTATTCTTCTCTATAATTTAGACCAGCTCGTATGTATCAATTTTCGGAAACTATATAAATATGTATATATTCATATAAAATAGTATATATTGTAGTTTATATACCAAATAGTATACATATCATATATAATATTATTATACAGCATACAGTAAACCAACACAAAATTGCATTATCACACCTTCATCGTGTTTCCGCGGAAAACACAAACACTGATATATTTTAAACCTATTTTTCTGGCAAAAAAGAGCATTTTTCCGGTTGAATGTACAATTTATGTTCAATACGGTTCGGAGTTGATGAAGAATATACACTACACATATATGTGTTGTATATGTTAAATATATATATATATATATATACTTTTTGTATGTGTTTCTGTACTCTGTAATTATGTGTGTATGCATTTCATTTAAAACTAAAGTTAGTTGACTTTGTTAATACTGAATTATGTACTCGTATAATATACGAGTTTTTTTGTAATTTCCACTTTGCAAGCTTTTGTAAAAGGTTTTTTAAAAATTGTTGTTTGATTTAAAATTAAAAGAGTTATAACTTTATCATTCTAAATAATAAACAAAATATAATAATATATTATAGTACATAATAATATAAAAAATATATATAATATATTAGAAATATGTTGGTACCTAAAAATATTCACTATTATTACAAATCATCTGCAACGTGTGCGTATTAATCTTGAAACACATGACTTCCTTTTGCTTCTTAATCATCATCTAACATTTTCATCGTAAACAACACAAAATAATAACACCAATAAATTTGTTTATCTCGCACGCACTCAAATCAAAGGCATATATATTTTTTATACGCTCGCACGGTTATAGTATCATAATTTATTCGTTTCCTGGCTCCACACTAACACGCAAGAACACGTTACTTATTATTATTATACAGCTTATATATATTTTGTATATACATATAAACTGTTATAAGCTGACGACAAAATAACACATTTACGAAGAGATGGAAAAACTTTATCAAAACGTTCTGTTTTATCCGGCGGAACTGCGACACGCAACGTTTTTTGGTATACACACGCGGAACCGCGCAGTTAACCCAAAAAACTAAGTATTTGATATTGGAGCTTTTAAAGGAGCACCGTTACGCGCAGTCGGTAACGCGCGATGTAACAGGTTCAAACAAACGGACGAGACTGCGGCCACCAAACTCGACAAGTTTCTTTCATTTGCTCAGCGTTTGTATGAATTCTCTGACGACACTGCCGACTGCCTGGCGGAGCGGAGTACGTACCTCGTTCGTGTGCGTGGAAAAGGGGAAATCTGAGTGTGCGCTCTGTTTTCCAAATGAAAATCACAAACATTACTGCCAAGCTTGCCACGGGTGGGTAGATGTTTGTATATCATGTGATACATATAGAATACATTTTATATATATTATACGTACATATTATTTTGTATATACATATTTATATTTGTTATACAATATATATTTGTGTTTGTACGCGGTGAATTATTTGTAGAATTTCAGTCAATATCAAAACCTGTTGATTGCAAAATTTAATTATGTTAATCCATCGTAACACCGGGAGGCTGTTGAGGCTGTTCTCTGTTCACAGAGTGCGAATATTTTTCGGTCGGTAATGATTTTACATAATTATGAGAGTGTGGTAATTAACTTTTGTTTTGCAATTGCGAAATATTCATGGTTCAGAAAGTTAACAGTAAAACGACCGAACAAAGAGCAGCCATTTGAAAATCCGGTGGTTTTTATATGTTCTTCGGTAACCCCATCGTATATATATATATAGGCTATTTAGGCGCATAACTAAACATTTCGAGTTTTTCTGGCTTTTATGAATATTTTATTTGTTTGAAATTTGTTTTTCATATATACAAAAACCAAAAGATTTTTTGGTATACATGTTTAAGTACAGTAAATATGTCGTCATAATGGATGAAATAAGAAAACTTTAATGACACGCAATTATAATTTACTATTATATAGTACTATAATATAGTAAGACTCTTCTTAATTAAATTTACATATTCATATGAGAAAGTTGTACTTAAACAATGTAGATTTATAGAAATAATACATACAATAATATTTAAACTACAGAAAATGCTATAAATCCGATTGTATTTTAAAAGCACTATATCATGTCTTATGATTTAACGTCACTGAAAGTAAGTTTTAATATGTATTTAAAAGCTGTATCATAATTACTCATGTACTGTTGCGGATATTTTTGCACGGGATTGCTTTGCAAATTACTTTATTTTTAGATTTTCTACGTTACTTAGTTTCGCGTGTCTGTGATCTTGCTTGCGCGGATTCAAATGCGGCCTAATTAAATGACTTCCTGTCATCCAATCGAGCTGAAACTTTAATTGTTGCCGATGAAAATGCATTCTATAATTTTTTTCCCTTACCTCTCATTAGGGGGTGAAAACCCTTAATTGGTCAAAAAGGGTTAACATTTAAAAGACACTAGATTAAGTTTTTTTTTTTTTTTTGCTACCCAAAATAAGTAAGCGGTGGTCAAAGTTAGTTATACTTCTCTCTTATACCTATTCCGTCACTATGTGGGATATAGGGGCCGGTGTCAGAGGAGTAAGCCGGCCGGCTGAAGCCAGTTGGCCGCCGTTTTTTTATATTTCAACGGCCGCCGGGCCCCAGCAACCGGCCCGGTTCCTTGTTTTCTGTAGCTGGCTGGCCGGGTGACCGCCGACTTGTTATAAAAACGGCCGGCTAAAGTCGGCGCTATACTAGAATTTTTTTTTTTTTATTTATTATTTTCTCAGCATTACTAAAGACATGGTTTACATTTAATGTCAAGCTACCAGCAAGAGAAACAACGCAGTTGACTGTGATCGGAGGAAAACCGTTCAATATACAAGACACTATAGTTTTATGATTTCCTCAGGATTTCCCCGGGATTTCCCTGGGATTCCTCCAGGTTTTCCCTGCGATTCCCCCAGGATTTCTCGTGATTTTTCGCAGATTTTACTGATATTTTCCATGGATTTTTTTCCGGGATTTTAACGGGATTTTTCCAGGATTTCCCTGGCATTTTCTACCGAGAAATCTTGATAAATTCCTCCAAATTACTGTGTACGAAAATAATAATTTCTGGAGATATCCCAAAATTTATTGAGATTTTGCAGGAATTTCAATAGTTTTCCGAGATTTTTCAGGATTTTCCTGGATTTCCAGGGACTTAACCCATTCCCGAATTTTTTGTTGATTTTTTGTTTCCCGGAATTTCTTAATATTTTAAGAAATGTGAAATGTGAAATGTTTTACCGGATTTTTCTCCCGAGAAAACTTGTGCAATCCCTCAAATTAATTTGTTTTAGGTACACTTTTTTGAAATTTAGATATTTTTTGTCTTGGTATAAATATCATTTTTTATGAATGCAAATAATTTTCAATTTGTGTTATTCAGCTCTATAGCGTATATAATATGAAAATTAACTCATGATATACCTAAATCCCGCATTAGCACGCAGGCACCAGTCCGGAACCATTGTGCTCCTCCGGTCTTTTTATTCTTTTAGCTTATTCTGTTCTAACCTTTTGTCTTTCGTCCCCCAAATAAAAACGAAATCAATTTTAATATTCCGCTATATTATTTCAGACTTCTTAATAAACATTTTTCATTTCAAAACTTTTTAGAAATCATTTCAACTTTTTGGACAGTTTTTTTTATTTTTTTTGTCGATTTAAGATTTTAGAAAATATTTAGGCTGTTTTAGGCTAAAGGAAAAGGAAGCTGAATAAGATTTGAATAATGGCTTATTTAGAGCCGTTAAGCAGTTTGGTCGGCCGAATAAGGAATTGAATAAAGTCCTATTCTGTCAAATTATGATTTGTTCGATTTGAGCTTATTTAGGCTTATTAATAAATCAATTTTAATTGATTGCATTCATTTGATTTTAGTGTGTTTGCTATCAAAGGGTTAGAAATTCCGTTTTATAAAATTCAGCTTTTCAAAATTTGGCTTCACAAAAATTCAGTTTTACAAGAGGGTTTTTATTTTAAAAAATGTGCCCGAATTAATTCATGAAAAATATGTAACTGTATTTCTTACGTCAATGTATTCAGAAAAAGGAAGCATGTTTTTCAAAGTTCTGTTTTTATAAAATTTGTTTGACAAAATTCTGTTTTACAAAATGTGTGTTTTTAAAATTATAGTTTCCAAATTTTAAATTTCAAAATTGTGTTCACCATAAAAACGCTGCGCATATGTTTAATATTTCAGAATGTTGTAATCCAGTATAACAGTATTTTGTAAAACAGAATTTTGTTTAAACATCGCAAATATTATCGTGACGTTATTGATTTCTCCCCATAATATTTTCTGTATACGTCTATGGTAAGTGTTGCAGTTTGTTTTGCGATACTCGTATTTACCTAATTCCAAGTTTTTGGTGCGTTAAATTAGAATTTAGATTTTTGTTTCAATAACGAGATATATATTATTGATTAACCCCAGTCGTACTGTCGACACAAGTTTTGATAGTTTGATATGTTATTCAATTTTATCTATATAAATTATATTATATATTTACAAGAAACAACTAAAATTACAAAAGATATGTTTTTTCATATTTACATTGACTTATACTGTTTATTTGAGTTTCAAATATTTCTCACACGAACATATTATGTTAAAGACAAACATAATATGTTATTAAATGTATGAGATCAATATGATTTCACTTTCATATTTCTTAAAGACATTGTATCAAAAGATGTTTTCTGTTTGGCGATAATTTCACTAAATTAATAAATAAATATAATGTTTCTCACAAAATGAAAAATGTAATTAAATAATCGCGTGCATTCATTGTGCTTATTTCATTTTATATATGTCCCTCACAAGTATAAGAGAAATAATATATACAATAACAAGAACTTGCATCTCATTCCAAATACTTATGCTAAAGTAAAGAAACAAACTAAAACAGAAAGTGTGTATTTAAATTTTTAAATTACATTTTACGACATAAAGTGTATAAGACATTACTTATTCGACTATTCATATACACACATTGGCCTCCATTTAATATTCAAAATTACTTGTCAAACAAACATTTCACAGTAATACAGTAGTACCTACCTAATTATTATTCCTGTTTTCAGCACAAACACTGATTCCTGCAAAACTTCGTTTTATCCACACAAAATACAAAGTTCTCCGTAGTCCAAAGTAAGTTTTTCTGTAAACATAAATTATGTACATACTTTTCACATAAAATTACATAATATGCACGAATGCAATTTTTTATGGTTTTCTAAACTGCGATCTCATTAAATTTTTCTGCTTACACAAGCCAGGGTGTTTGAGTTTTAAAGTTTTACTTTTTAGGGATCGATAAAACATTTGACTTTGACTCATTTTGTGTGAATAGAGAAATAGAGAGAGAGCGTGATAGGTAGAGCGGATTTTCAGATTAATTTTAGCACAATGCAAAACGGGAAGGGATTTGTTGATTCAGGCACGTAGATATCAATATCTACTACATGGTGCTTTCAGCTATACAAGACACATAAAGCATCGAAGGTAACAGATTGGATCAACAATTTAGACGAGTGCCGCAGACACCTCTGAAGTGTCGCATTTTCTTCGTATATTATTTGCGATGTGCAGACGTTGGCCGTGTGCACGGGGGGTGGGCACGGAGGGTAGGCTTAGGTATATGTATTAAAGAGGAAGCAATGACAAGATGATTCGGCATACATATCTTTAATGACCCGTCTACTTTGTGGCGTGTATCTGTATTTCGTATGGAGATTATATTGTATTTTGAATTGAAGGTCACAAACTCACTTAATATATATGTTATGTGACATGGCGTTGCATTAACAAAAATAGATCTGCAAATTACATAAAACTATTTATAGTATATATAAAAAAATTGAAACAAAAAAAAACAATAAAAATACAAAAACAAATGTAAAATTTAAAATGGAAAACTTATTTATTTATGTAAATTGCTATTATGTAAACTAAGCATATTTGAAAGTTTTGACGTTTTTATGTCATATTTTAAGCGCATAATATCTTTTAGGGCATATTTTTGGTTGTCCTGATTATACTAAATTTTGGTTAAAATAATGCACTATTTTGGTGATGACTGATGAGAATTCAATTTTAATTCACCTTGAAATAATTTTTGTAACAAATGGACGTGACAAGAATGCACTTGGTTGATTGATTCTTAGCTCTTGGATTGTGGCTTTTTACTTCTACTTTCTAACTTATGTTTTATATTAACAATAAATTTATTTTACGACGAGTTATTATCAAAAATGGGGTAGCAACCTGCAAGGTTTTCCCCTACAACAAACATATTTTTTTTTACTTATGCTTCATTCGCCAAAATCTTCTTCTTTTTTATTATTATAATGTTATGAATCCCTCAATTTTTAATAGAAAATATTAAATTTCAAAGTAATGTTGGCGCTGGATGACATTGTCTAAAAAAAATTGTACGTTAAGGATTTTTACATTAATAACTTTTCCGCATATAGCAAAAATCTCGCGACACCCTAATGCATATACACATAGGCACTCCGTTATAATTAAAAAGAATTGTCTATAGCAAATTTCTATACAATTTTAATTAACAAGCTGAAACGATTAAAAATGTATGAAGTACTTTTTTCAATAATTGTATCATTTGGTGTAGTTAAAATAAAGAAATACACGGGCAACAGTTCAATAGAACTAAGCACATAAAAATTAAAAAATCGTGGGCTTAGATGGAAAACACACTAAATATATTTTTATACTTTTGTACTAAAAGCCGTTTTATTCATGACGTTCTAAAATTGTTTAGAGTGGCTCTAAGGGCCGTTTTCTTCACTCGAAGTTGACTTTCAACTTGAGGATTTTATTTTTAATTTCCCGAATTAATTTTCTTCAGTCAAAGTTGAGTAGTCAACTTTCGATTTCATGAAGTTGACAACTGCCGGTTGATATCAACATCCCGATTTCTCAACCTTTGAAAAAAGCAAAAGTTGAATGGGATTTTTGCTCTCAACTTTGCGTTTTGTAAAATGTTTGATTCTTTACTCTTTGCTTTATGTATCAGTCAAACTTTTTTTTTCATTTAGTAATGTTATGCGCCAAGAAAAAAAGTAAACATAAAAGAAAGAAAAATAATCCATTTGGTTTTTATTCATGATCTGTCTGCACGGCTCCCCAACTAGGAAGGCCTTTCAAACGCCTGGCGTTCGACACTTTTTTTGCAATTTGGTAGAGCATTCAAAAAAGTCGATCGCCTGGCGTTTGGTGTTTGGTGTGGCATTTCCGTTGGGATAAAGGCAACAAAGCATTGCTAATGTTAAAATACAAAAACAAACCACTGCCAAATTGTCCAACAACAATTAAAAGCAGCAACATCTAATAATCTATGAAATTTGTATGGTGAAAGTGAACATTTTAAATAATATGTATATTTTTGTGTTATAATAAATATATTTTATATAAAATTTAAAACTAAGACATTTGTTCTTATTTTTGAGTTTGTTGTGACTGTTGCCATTTTTTGGACGAAATTGCGTTTGTTGGTATGCGCTTGTACATATATGGCAGCCGCTTGTATTGTCAGTACTACAAAATAACCGTTTGATCAGAGATATTAAGATCCATCCAATTTACAAACAACTTTTTTTTAATATATACTGTCATTTTCGCTGTCCAATTGCAGTTTAAAAAACAATTTCCCAGGAAATTTTAAAGAACAAGTTGATAGCTAGCAGCCGGTTGAAAACCTCTAGTTCTGCTCAACTTCTAGTGAAGAAAAACTATTTTCAACCTGCTGTTTAACTTGGCAAGTTTGTCTCAACCGGCGGTTGGTTTCAACCTGCCGGTTAGCTTCAACTTGTGATCGTGAAGAAAACGGCTCTAAATCAGTTTAAATTAAAGTAAACAATTTAAAAAAACGTTCTATAGATTGTTTTTTGACACGATTTAGAGCTGAGTTACGCTCAATAGTCGCAGCTCTAGCTTTAGAGCCTTTCAAAAAAGGGTACACCATCCCAAATTAAATGATTTCTAAATCATTTGACCACTACTGATTAAAACAGTTTAAGTATGCGAAGATTGATAATGTTGTCCATTTGAACCCCTAAGAATTAAAATAGGAATAAAAGCTCATTGTTTTCACGTAATATGTAGTAGCAAGACTTCTACTAGCAATTTGACTCGATCGCTTTACACTTTACAGACCTAAACTTAAAAATATTCCATTCAAATTTGTCGCTGATTTTAAATGTTTTCTAAATATAAGTGGAAAATGCTGCAATTTCATCATTGTATCATTTTCATTACTGTCATTGTAACATTTATGTATTGTGTGCATATATTACTAGAGATTCTGTTTCTTTTAAAAATCTAGAAATTTTAAAAATATTAAAAATAAATAGATATCTCGAGAAATAGAATTTATAAATAGTCACCTACAAACCTATCCAAGCAGTTTTTGGATCCACTTCAATCGGTCCTATCACTGCTTGAGAAGCACTATGTCTTGTTGCCGGTAGTTTTTAACCCAACTTCTTCCTCTAACCAGCATAGGGAGCAGAATTACGGTTTCAAATAAATTAGTCTTGTTGGTCACTTGATCACAGCTGTCTCGGCATATGCTGAATTATTCTATATTTATACCTACTTTTTGTTTGGAAGTTCTTTCATTTTACGATAGAGCCAATCCAATCTTCTTTTTATTGTAGTACATTCTCATTCATAGGGGAATTTTTCCTTTTGGTGAGCTTTCAGCCCCTGAAAGTCTGATTTGAGTTCGCGACACTTGTAAACTATGTCTGGTCAAACACAAAGTGTGTTTTCTGCAATTGCATGCATCATAATGTAAATCCAGCTTTATACAGCGACCAATCATAGATTTTAAAATGAAGTTAAATCTTTTTTTCTTTTTTTTCTTTTTTTTCTTTCCACCATGTACTGCATATTTATCCAGAAAAAAGTCTATCGAAAATTACAATATACGGCTTTGTAGCGTCACGACGCCACCGTCGCAACGTAACGTTATCGGTCAGTAAATTAATAGAAAAATTAAATATGGTGTGGGGACAGAAGCGGCAGTCCCATATACGCACAATGCACCAAGGACTACTGTGCTACAATACATAAGCGCTACAGTCAATGGCGCCAGTACTTTAAGTAAATTGCGGTATTGTATCTACTCGCTAAAGACTTAGGCG
>JAAAKO020019917.1:0-15286 GCA_010015015.2 Bolitophila cinerea | reverse complement strand
CAACAAGCTATAGCATGACCCGATGCGATGAATACAACTAGAACTACGCGCTTGCAACGACACCTAGCGAAAATACCTTTTTGACAAGCTTATATATATATAATAATATTATATTATAGTTACCAATTAAACGGTTTTAAATAACAACACTAAATATTTACGACCGGTAACATGGTTATTATTTAAACTTTGAAAAAATATGTTTATACAAAAATCGTAAAATATATAATTATTCTACAAGTATGTTGGACGAGAAATATTTTATTAAACACTTTTTTTTAACTCAAATCAAATATAACGGATTTATCTCACCACTCCCAAGGATGAAAAATTAGATTCTCCAAAAATACCGAGACCCTAAAAACATATTAAAAAATCAGAACTACTCCACATTTTGCACAGTAAAATCCCCCACTGACTTTACTAATAATCTTGTCTGTAGTCAATAGCATGACAATTTCTTTTAAAAGGATCGTTAAAAAAACGTTATTTGTGTTTTGATCCAAATTATGTTTTTTCACGATATTTTTGCTGTGGTCGCATCTTTTTAAAATGAAAATAAAAAAAAAAATTTGATTCACATTAAATGTGTACAAGTGCATATTTGTGTCCGCCGTAGTATAGGTTCACATGTATGCATTTTTATTTGTCTGCCAACTTTTACCGACGTATCTGCCAATTTTTTCATTGGACTAATATCTACCAACCGTGTAAAAAGTAAATTTTTCATTTGACGGCGCTGGTTGAAAAACCATTGGCAGGCTATTGAAAGGTCGCTATCTGAAAATGGAATTGGGAGTTTTTCTGACAATCGTGTACCAAATTATCGTTGTCAGACATTTTATTGTTCGCAACTTTTTGGTAGATAATTGGCACCTATTTGCTTACCTTCCAATGATGGCCGATATACATATATACATTTGCTCGATAAATTGTGATGTAAAGCAATTGTTATTTTGATCCATTTATTTTTTACCACTGCAAATTGAGTGAGTATTGTTGAAAGTTCTATTTTTTTATCGTCTGTTTTACCGTACTACTCCTTTATCTAACTGACTACTTTTTTTGTAGTTTCAGAGTTGTTTATGTAGTTATTAAAAAATATCTATTTCTTTAATTTCGACAGCATTGAACACATTATATATCTCAATTAAACGCACTCATCTAAAAATGTGCTCAACGTTTTGGGTTAAATACAGTTTAGGGGCAAATTTGTAAAAAAAGTTGCACTCAATATTGAAGGAAATGAACCCCTGATTAGTAACAATATGACAGCTGATTCGTACTCAGTGTCTTATTTTCTTCAAAATGTTTTTTTTTCAAATTTGTCCCTAAACTGTGTTAGATTGTGTTACATTTATAAGTCATTTTAAAAAATAGATCACCAATACGTTTTTGAAGATGGATAAGTAAGTAAATAGATACATAATAGGAAAATTCAAATAATCTGATAAACAATGTTTTTTTTGTTGGCTTTTTTGTAGTAATTCCACAAATCAGCCGGCACCACAAACTCCAACGGCCAAAGTAAATAGTATTTTTCAGAAAAAAAATTGCAGATATTTTTTTAATGACATTTATCTGAATTTATTTACAGTATACCAGAATCAGAAAAGTTGTCTCCAACAAAATGGAGTATTCCAGAAGCTACTCAAGCGAGCGATATTATTATTGAAATGGAAGTTTAAGATAACGAATCTGACATGTATTATATAACATTATTTAAATACACTTTTTATTTTAAAAATTAAATCTACTGCCGCTAAAGCTGGTCGCCAAAAAAAAATCGAGAAGAATGGATGTCATCTTATGACTGGATAGAAAATGTTGCAGTTTTTATTACCTTTGTAATTGTACCTCTCATAAATTTAATAAAAATGATTGCTTCAGACAGCGAAATTGTGAAGCATTTACGATATGGTAGGGGACAGAAAACTTACACCACCACGGTATTGTATTGTTTCAACATGGAATTGAAACTGTTGCAAACTGATTGAGAATTACTAGATTTTCGTTAATTATTGACGACGTTGTGCGCTACTTTGAGCTGAGTGTATCCAAGGCTTGAAATATTAACAAGAAAAGAAAAATAAGAAAATAAAGAATTGCAAGAACTATTAAGTTTAAAAGTTCACAAATTGTAATACAGTGGATAGCTCTTTCACATTTTTTATAGTTTCCAAAGTTCAGAAGATTTTGGAAGGCAAATATATTCCGAATTAACACACTTACATAAACTGTATTTTGCATTCATATCCTACATTTTGAGTGTAACAAACAAAATGTACACTGATTTCCAAGCTGAAAAACCTCGAGTTCACATTCTTCTAAAATCATTGAAAACGTATTACATAACAATTCGAAGTAAATTTATACAACGTCCAGAGGCCCAAAACAAATAGGTTTAAAAAAATGAAAATTATTTAAATAATGACAATACATATTATAAATGTATAGATTATTAGCAACGGGACATAAAATGTTTCTTTTAAATCAAAATAATAATATTATTGAATATTATATCATTTTTATAAAATCGGTAATTAATCTAAATCATAAAATGTGCATTTATGGAGATTATTTAATAGCAATAAATGTTTAGATTATAGTAAAAGTTATTTAATAATAGGTTTAAATGTTTAAATTTTTGGTGTAGAGACTTAAAATAATTTTCTTTTGCATTGTGCGTGTTATTGTTGTTGTGAGGCGATAATTCTTAAAAGGACAAATTCAAAATTTGATAATTGAGACTGGTAGAAAGTGATATATAACCAACAAGCTGCGCCAAGAATGCATTGGATAAAAAAATTGAATAATATTTTATCAGTTTTATATATGTGTTTATGTTTGTTTTAAATAAAATATAAATAACCTATTCGATTATTTATTATTTTGTATGCCAAGGAACTGGTCAAAGACGTCTTAAAGTCGTCCTTTTCATACCGTCGTGATACTGTACTATTTATACCAAAGTTGTAAACACCGAACAAATTACGTCTTAAAGGCGTTTGTCAGATACCGCCTTAAAACGTTTTTTTAATACCAAAGTTACAAACAAACAGGGGCAAATACGTCTTAAGCTCGGTTCAGACTATGCGATTTTTCTAGCATGCGATATACGAAATCGCATGCGATATGTGTGAACACCTATACGAGACGTGCGATTTGGCTCGCAAGACTCTCGCATGCTAAAAAAATCGCATGAAAATCGCTTATAGTGTAAACGCATTATAGCAAGCGGTATTTTTATAGCACAGAACCGAATATGCCGGATTCGTGCGATAAATAGCATGCCATTTTTGTATGAATCCTAACATTTTATGAAAATACATAGTCAGATTTTGTTTGAGCCTAGCTTATGTCATTATCTGTTTTTGTAATAATTCCCATACAATATATCTGGCGGTATTTTTTATTTATTTTAAAAATAACGAAAGTTTCGTGGTCCAAAGAAGCGACAGCGCAGCTTATTTAGCTATATGAGGACCGTGAAATATTGTGGAATACTCGCCATAATGGTTGGTAAAGTATAAAATTAGGTTGATTATTATTGTTCTATAGGTTTCTCATTTTGTAGATTACAAATCACTTAAGGGTACAAGGGTACAAGTGAGATTGAAGAGGATGAACCCTGGGATCTCGGCTACTCAATGTACCGTCAAGAGGAACGAGAAAACCAAGAGTGGTTTCTGTATGGTTTTTGCTGCAGGAGAATCATTATTAGGCCCCTGATATTCGGATGTAATCTACTATACTATACAAAGGTGTCGGCCATCCTTATCAAGAGGAAAGCCAGACTTCCAACTAAAAATGGGCCTAGCGAGGCACCACACCAAGAAGCTGTATAATGTATATATTTAAACATTACTGCTCAGCGGCCAGGAGAAATCCAAGCCAAAGCAACAACAAACACCAGTGTTATAAGACAGAGGACAAAGAGGATAAGTCATTACTAAAAAGTATCCAAAAGTACTCTCTAAGCCAAAACTCTGTAGTGGACTCTTCTTCTGTATTAATAAGCAAAACCTGGAGCTTAACAGCATATCACAGGATTCAAAGCAGTTTTATCAGCCACAAAAAGGTATGTAATAAACACATTATTATATCCTAACAAGATCGGAGGAGCACAATGGGTGCGCACAGTGACCTGCGTGCAAATCGTCAAGACATAAACAGGTTAACCTGTCAGGTCGATATACTCCATTACCAATCTACATGGCATAGCATTAATTTTATGTTTTTTTCTCATCATTTCTGATGTAAAATGCATATCGCAAATAAATAGTTTATTTGATGCATTTTTATTTCCGCACACAGAGTCCTAAAATGATTTTGAGAATTATTTTGGGTAACCGAAAATCAAACGTTCTGGATGTTTTTTTGACCTGGCGATAAAATGGAAATTTTAGATTTTCATGCGATAAAGACATGTATGTACAAGTACATACATGCATTACGTATATGTAATTTGTATGCAGTTTGTGTATAAGTGTAAAAATGTATTAAATACACTTTTCATTCAATAACGCATAACGCCTCGGTGCAGCATGCAGCCTAAGGAAATTTATCGTAAGAAGCACGTAAGCTAGGAAGCACGTAAAGCCGGAAATTTTATTCTCGGAAACACGCAAGGTAGGAAACACGTACGCTAAGAAGCACGTAAGGCCGGAAAATTTAATATCGGAATTTTTTGGACCACAGTGTACATGACATTTGTATCTTTGACAGCTTAAACATGCGTTTAGTAAATTAAAAGTCACGAGCACAAAATAAGTTACAAAAAACTATATGAAAAGAGACTGACTTTCATTGCAAATATAGTGTTCTTAATGTTCAAAAAATCCTAAAACGTTAAAACCAGGTGACATTTAAAATTTACCTTGTAAAAATCTCACATAATCTTTTTTCTCTCTTCTTCTCAATCAATTAAAATTTCGTTATTTGTATTGAACTTTGTGCATTAAACTCACTCATGCACATTTACACTGTTAAGTGTGATTCCGGGGCTACGTGTTTCCGACCGAAAGTTTTTCCTAGCTTGCGTGTTGCCGAGATTAATTTTTCCAGCCTTACGTGTATCCGACCTTACGTGATTTTGAGAATAACGACGTTGCATGTTTCCTAGCTTATATGATTCCTGCGATACGTGTTTTATTTTCCGGCCTTACGTGCTTCTTAGCGTACGTGTTTCCTAGCTTGCGTGTTTCCGAGAATAAAATTTCCGGCCTTACGTGCTTCCTAGCTTACGTGCTTCTTACGATAAATTTTCTTAGGCTGCATGCTGCACCGAATAAAAACACATTTAAAGGGGAATAGTGGTTAAATGTTAAAAACTGACCCAAAAAAGTAAAATAGTGGCAAAAAAAGAAAAAAAACTATCAAACACTAAAATAATTTTTACAGGAGAATAGAAATTAATAGAAGCTGAGACAATGGGTTAAAAAGATGTGTTTATAATAAACAGTTTTACGTTTTAAAAACTACTTCGTCTTATCCTCACAAAAAATCTTTTAAAAAGCGACGATAATATTCAAACCTCTCCTTCCCCTAAATAAAGGTTTTATGCGTTATTTTTTTTATAAAGGTCACTTGTGGTTGTAAAAAAATCTCAAACGACATCTTTTTGTTTTTTTTTTAAATTGTGATGCATAAATTGTAATTTTAACTGCATATTTTCCTTGTTTTGTAGCATTTTTTGTTATTTTAAATGCATATTTTAAGTACTTAAAACGTATTTTTTTAAGCATATTTTTGGTTGCCCTGGTTATAAATATATGTTTACTATTAAAGCATTTTGTTTTATCTAATACTAGTGATTCCACAAAATACGTTTGCTTGTCAACTTATCGCTATTTCATATTTCATATGGTGTATCATCTTGCTGTCGGGCGAGCAGAATTAAAGAATGTACTACGATTGGCCGAATTTCGATGGGCCGAATTACGATTGGCCGAAACATGATAGGCCGAATGATACAATTGGCCGAATCACGATTTGCCAAATCTCGATTGGCCAAATAATACGATTGGCCGAATGATACGATTGGCCAAATTACGATTGGCCGAATGAAACAATTGACCTAATTAAAATTGGCTGAATTTAAAGGTAAAACCATCAAAAACCAATTCGGGCAATCTTTATTCGGCCAATGAATAAAAATGAATTCTCTGTCACGCTCACGGAGACCTTCGAGAAACCGGGATAGATCATTCAAATCCGGTACAATCCAGGACGCCTGAAAACCTTATCTATTATTCTGTCTATATACATTTAAATTAGTAAATCTTCCCGGAGCACAGCCTGTGTATAACAGTATATATACTACATTATATATCGTGTACTTTATATATTTTATCTTTATATATATTAAATACTTTTACACAATTAATTTTATATATATGTACATATATATATATATATGTCTTTGAGACTTCTTGTCTATTATGAATTTACATTAATAATGAATATACATGAATAATTCTATTATATATATGGAATATTCTGACTCGTTATTTATACCATTTACTTTAATGATGCTCTCTCGAACAATCATTGAATACAGGGTGTCCATACATAACAGTTAGTTATTCTGAGCGATTAGTTATTTTGAATTTTGTAATTTATTATTGATGTTGTCATATTTGATAAAATTGACTTAAGACATGAGTTTTATTTGTTTTCAACTAATTCTACCTTCTACTTGATAATATTGCTTTTATACTTAAGGCGCCATTAGACGGGCTGTGACAACCACATATTTTGTATTATATTTTTTGACACAGATTATGTCACAGCCCGTGTAATGTCATTACATATGTGTCACAGATGGTCACATATGGGGCAACCGATTTGCGCAGCCCGTGTAATACAGCTAAAACGTTGGCACCGATGCAATCTGTGAAAAGTGACAGACAAAGTGACATTAAAACAAAACGCAAAGAAAAAGTATGTTTTATTTATTTTTTTGGCATTATTCTTTTCACATAATTAGATAAGTCAAAAGTATAGAAAGAAGGAGTCATTTTTATTAGATTTGCCAAAAACGACAAGCTACCTTTTCGGAAAGAAATGATTTTTTTAAAAATGATCAGCCTTATATATAATAAAAATTTACAGAATCAGTAATAAAATGTCACAAACATATTATGTCTGCAATAAACATTTTTATATTTCTTAACAATATTTAAAGTGTTTGTGTTAAACATTAATGTAAACATAATAGTAAATTAGTTTTTCTTACTACTATGTGAATGTTGTCGGGAAAAATAGAATTATTATTTTGTTTACAGTAACTATATTGTATTTGTCAGAGCTTTTATTATGTTTTCTGTAAATAACTAAATGTATCATGTCTTTTTAAGAATTATATAATATTTCCAAGAAAATCAAATAAAACAAAATATTTGTATTACACATTTTCTGTCTGTAAGAAATATTACAATATACAAGTCGACCGTATGATTTGCTAGAGATTAACACAACAACAAATACTACGAACTTTGAGGACACATAATGTACATTCTAATTATACAAGCAATGTTTAAATGTTTCTCCATTTTGTTCTAACGGATAAATGATAATATGCCATTTTAATTATGAAAAAATATTTTCTAACCAGCTCTAATAGTTCAAGGATCAGATAAATAAGCAAAATGTAAGCAAAAAACAAACAAAAGACTAGTAAAAACCATGAATATCATGTTAAAATATGTGTGCGTTAAATACAATATCGCAATATACTAAAAGTACTGGCGTCTATGATTTTAGCGCTTATGTCTTATAAAAATAATGTTGTTGGCGAAGCTGTCTTGGCTCATATGTCTGCTCGTCAAAATAAAAACATTCAGGTACACCAAAATAAACGATCGCGATTCAAGAATTGGCGAAATGCAACGACGCCCACTTCCACACTATGCGGTCATTTTTTAAGCTTTATTTGACAGCAAAAACGAGGACGACGATTTGACGTCTATAACTAGGATAAACACTACAGTACGTGCTATTCGCTAATAGCATTTCAAATGATTATGTCCAAAACACAATATATTAATGTACATTAGGGTGGCCGTTATTTTGAAAATTATCGGCCCCCCTAATTTACTCGAAAATATAATAATTTGGGAGTAAAATCTAATTTAGCATTTATTTAAAAAAAAAATGTTCCTATTTTACAAAATAGTAATACAAAATATTAAGGGAAGGTGTGTAATTTTATTTTTAAATTGTAGCAAAGTCAGTAAAATTCCTTGTATTTGATATTGAAATCTTTGTTTAAAATTCTGAAAAAATTGCACCATTTTTTTTTTATTTGTTTGGAGCATATTTGAGAGGCGGCCCGATTAAAATCTATTAAAAATTCGTATAACGGCCACCCTAATTTACATATACTCGTATATATTTTTTATATTTCTATTTGTATAGTAAAATATGTACACTTGTTTTTTTAAAGATATGATGCATACATATATTTTAATAATGATGTCATTTCCAACAAGTCGTACAAAACTAAGACAGTATGACAACACCTACCGCATAATTCGAGTGGTTAATTATATTTACATATACATTATATATTTATATTATATAGATAGGTGCAAATAAAATACGATGATTGTCCGTGTACATTAGGTACCCAAGAATAAATATATAGTATTCGTCATGTCTAAAAAATACCCTATATTGGATTCAATTTTATAAAACTTACCTATATATATATAAATATATATATATATTGTATTAAATCGTAATTTATATTTATTATGCGTTGGAAGAACTTCACCATTTACCTTATTCATATTAATATGAATTCAGATTTCAACCCACACTAAATATTTTTTTTTGTTTGGAGGTGTCTATGTTTTATGGCCTAAAAAATATATTTATGAATGAACTATTCCCAACGCATTAATTTAATATATAAATATATATATATATATATACTTAGTATATACAGAATATATGTAATCTGAATTACCTCTGATTAAAACCTTCACAAAATCGCAACGATTGGCTAGGTGCATACGTAAACGTATAATATTATACAAGTCTGCCATGTGACGTCACTTATTTGCGTTGGAAGAAAAGTATGTGTTTTGAAATTGTCGTAGAAACCGGTCTATAGTCTATAGTTTCATACAGTGGGCTCAAGATAAATAAATTGTTTACGCACACGCCTTACACATATAATATATGTATATATATATATTTCAGTGTATCGACAATTAATACTAATTTCGATGTTCTATGGAATTATGATAACTATATCATAGAGTAATCCAATAATAAATTAACAATCTATATACAGACTTTCTATCCAAACTGTCCAAAAATAGCAAACATTTATACGACAATCTGGTTTAAAAACCTACATAAAAATGTGTACGAAATAATTATTACCCGTATTACATTCATAATTGGGGTGGGCGTTAAAATGATTCGAATACCAAAGCCGCCGAGTGTGCTTTATTTATTTAACCCACTCACATTTAAATATATAAATAATTGTATTTTTGTATAAAATTCAATAAAACACGATCTATTATAAGACACTTGTTAAATTGTATAAATTCTAACGTAAAAATTCATATAAACAGTATTTCCAGTGTAATTTTATATTAAAAACAAAAATTTGTATCCCATGACGTTTAAATATTTATTAAAAATCTAGGTCTTAACGTCATACGCCAGAGTTCCTGGTTTGGAAGGCAGGAATTTACATAATGTAATTTATATATTTGCAACATTTGCACTGTAAGCTGTGTCAATAGTATCCACTGTGCGTTGTGAGGCAAACATTCCGCTTATGAAAAATTCCGCATTTCAAAATCTTCAGTAATGAAAATTACTTGTATAAAAAGATTTGTGGGTGTTTATGGTGATGGGAATTTTACCCTGGCGACGCTGGCCCTGCTGTCTACTTAGACTTTTAAACAATGGAAACATAATTTTAAGGAATTTCCCCTGGAATTTTGATATTCACACATTTTTCTTGGTATTTTACCCCGCGGTCGCTCTCTTCGCCAACACTGACATATTTTTAAATTGCACTTCATACAAAGGACCTATACCCCGCCGAATTTCACACATTTTTTACGTGTATATTCTCACAATATTTTTGAAATTATTGTATTAATAAAGAAGAAGAACTAAAAGAACTAAATGCTAACTTTGACTTGCTCATTCTCAACAACATTTTTTTATTACTTTATTTTGAAGTTAATAACAACACAAAGACATTTTTAATAATTAGAAGCACAATTTGATTTTTTAGATAACCATATTATTTTTGGTAGTAGATTTTCAATGATTTGGTTGAAAAATATTGAATTTAACCTCAAGTACCTTAACGGTTACATGATTCCTAAAGAATATACATTTAAAAAAGCCTGAATTCATCAATATTTAAAATTATTTAAAAATACTTATAAAGTATCCTGAGTACATTTATTAAAAATAAAAAAAAAACTGTAGTAATATTTTCTAAATTTTGTATACAAATTACATAATAAAAAAATAATATTTAAAATGATTTTCAATATATTTGTGTAATTACAAGTGGTGTTACACATATCGCAATTTTACTGTACACTCACGCATTCAGCGAACGCACACACCTTCACACCACACACACACACAATCATACATACACACACACACACACACAAACATTACATTCCCACGCAAACATTTATATATACATACATATCTTATATGCATTTGTATGCATTCAACTGAATCACAATATTTAGTTTTACGTTTAAATCTCAAGTTTCTCTCTTAGATCACAACCTGATCACAAGCGATCAGTCCCCTCTTGAATTTCAGTCCGAACGGTACTACGAAAGTAAAGTCGCGAACAAGAAACATTTATACACTGTGTTATTGTGTATATAGTATATCATATTTTATATTATATTTTGATTTAAATATACTTGGATTAATTTTAATTACCTTCAGTGGCTTTGTTTATAATATTGTTTAATTATATGTTTGGTTAGAACCAAGGCATGCGTGCGTTTTAATTGAAACAATTAATTTTGTTAACCCTTTTTTTTCACTGTGTTTTTCACTCTATAGTCTATTTATAATTTCGATAATCAATACGGGGCTCTTATCAAAACATTTCTCGACAATCATTTATGTATAGGTTATAATTA
Source organism: Bolitophila cinerea (assembly GCA_010015015.2). Taxonomy (NCBI): domain Eukaryota; kingdom Metazoa; phylum Arthropoda; class Insecta; order Diptera; family Mycetophilidae; genus Bolitophila; species Bolitophila cinerea. The sequence continues at coordinate 4,130 of JAAAKO020019917.1, read as the reverse complement.
AATTTGATAACAAGTTCTGGGCGTGCATTTTGTTTTGACTAAGTAACATAATTGATTTGTTCATTATGTATTAATAATTATAAAACATAATAATAGCTTATATATTACATATTTTTTTAGCGTATATACATGAAAAGACAATGACAATATTTTAAAGCTATACACTCATTCTATAGTTACAATAAAATGTGATAGTTTATAAACAATTTGTGTTAACGTGTGTTTGCTAAATGCAAAAGTGATAGAACGTATTTAATTGTGCCATTTTATTTTAAGTTGTGTGTTTTACAAGCAATATGTCTACGCAATCGTATTATAAAGACAGACTAGGATTTGATCCACGTGAAGCTTTATACGAGGGTTCTACTGAAATGAAGGAGCCATCACGAGAACGTTCAGAGGATAATCGCAATCAGTACGAGCCACAAAAACATCAGAGTAAAAAGCATACTCAAAATCAGAATGGTCAAGGTGGATACGAAGATGCTTTGACCCAGTTTAAAGGTACAATGAGCGTATGGGATTATTTTGTTGAAAACTGGGATATTACAGGTATTTTGAAAGCGTGCGGTTTGTTGTTGACTGCGTGACCTTGCTGAGTTTTTATTTTTGAGTTTGTTGTGTCCTTTTTTTAATCTTTTTTAAAATACTATGTTTACATACATACATTAACCGCAGTTAAAGTTGGGATAAACATAAAAAAAAACAAACATATGATATGTTTTACTGCATGTGACTCGAAAACCATTAATAATTTTCAATATATTCTTTTTGATTATGATCTCTAAAAAATATATATGTCTAAAAAAAAGTTAGTAAATGCCATACATTTTATATCATTGTTTATTTGACTAAAGCAATGTTAAATCTCTCATATACTCTTTTTTCTCTCCTTTGCTTTGTGTTTTTGTTAGAAAAAGGAGTGCTGCTCTTTCGCAGCACATGCAAATGTTGGTCAAAATTATCTTTTTCAAAAAAAAGACTTATTCCAAAGAATACAATTATTTTGAATGATGTAGCTTTATATTTAATAAATATGGTGAGGTGACATAACGTCCACGGACATAATGTCCATGGACCTTATGTCCACTTTTAAAAGGACATAAGTTCCATGGACGTTCTGTCCGTTTGGAAAGTAGACATTATGTCAACATAAAACCGACATAATGTCCAAATAGAGAATTGGACATTAAGTCGGTTTTATGTGGACATAGGGTACATTTGGACATTATGTCGGTTTCCAATTTAAGTTTTGTTCATTTAAACCAACATAATGTTGGACCTTATGTCCGTGGACATTATATCACTTCACCAATAAATATCTTTAAATTAGGATAATCAGGAGTCAAAGAAATGGTATAACAAAAAGTCTTATAGATTATAAAAATTACATAAACAATAAAAAAAAAAAAACTATTTTCGTAAGGGAAATATTTGCAGGTTGACAACAGTACTGGATTTAGACTTTCTAGAAGTATCATAACCTTAACTTAACACTGACGTCAAAAGAGTCATTGTTACTTTTAATTTATTTCTAGAGCTTGATAGATTTTTAAAACAAAATCTTCAAAAATTATATAGATTTCAATTTTCCATTTTTTTTAAATTTTGTTTTAATTTTTTTTAATTTTTTAAGTTTTTTTTTCTAAGTCCCGTCCAAAAGAGTCTATGTGCCAAGTTTACGCTAAATCAGATAAGTGGAAGGGGGTTAAAAAGTGAAGTTAAAACATTTTTTTTAAAAAACAAGCAATCCACTCCTTCATAAATATAATTAAAAAAACAAGCAAAAAAAAACGTTACTTGATTAACTTCTTCTATTATTGCTTTTTTTACTTAGCTTGGTGTACAATTTGAAATTATGTAATGTGTACTTTTGATTTTTTTTGCTTGCTTTTATCGGTAAGCATTTTTATCTGCGAACATTTATTATTTCATATGTCCTAGACAAAGTTGTCCCAAACTTTTATTATAAGTTCTAATTTTCTGAAAACCAGATTTTGCTTCCCCGAAATTATTCAATAATACAATTTCAACCAATCTCTGAACGGGAACTGCAATTTTGCAAAGATGGGTTATCGTTATTTGAAAAATAATAAAAACTTGATGTTGCAAATTAATTTAACATTAGTGGTCCCACCTCTAACATCTTGTCAAGTTTTCGTTGTCCCAGAAAAATATTATTTTATTGTAATTATCCCAAATTCAACTGGTTTAGATGTATACGCAAAACTAATAAAACGCTTACATTTATATATATATATATTTTTTAAATTATTATCTAACTAACCTAAATTTTCTACTTCTTTTTTCTTGGTATATGTAACTTACTTTGACAACCCCTAACTTTTTTTGGGCAGAAAAGGATTAAATGTAAAGAAGCAGATATTTTTTATTTTTTTAAATTTGTATCCATTTTTCCCAATTAATGGTTTTGACCATATTTGGTCATTCCCAAATGAAAGGTAGTGGAAAATTGTATAAATTGCATTGTCATCAGCAACAAGTTTATGGGCCAATTTTCAGCTCGATTGGATGACAGAAAGTCGTTTCTCACTGAATTAATTTTGTTGCTATGTATGAAACGGAGTTTATATAAACACTTCTCAATAAAACGCTATTTTGTCTCTACTTTATTTTACTCGATAATCTATTGGCGGTATTGGCAAGCACCACCCAATTTTTAGCTCCGCCGCACAAACTTTAGAATAAAATTAAAATATAGCCATATTTTTATTATCCATATTTATTTTTTTTGGTTTTCTTACCGGTATTTCTTTTTTTTGTTTTCGTAAAAATGCCTAAAACTGACTTTTATATATTACCGTTAAATTATGTATGTAATATTTTAAAAATTTTATAAAAAAAAATAAAAATATATATATATATATATATACTTGGGAATAAGGATTAGGTGTTTTATTACCCTTATTACCCGTTTTGCAAACATTTTTATGTTTTGGCAAGTAGATGTGATATTGATTGTGTAAAATTTGTTTTATATGCCAGGGAAACAGCAAATTTATATAAAGTGCTAATTCACGGTTTTCCAATAATCAGCAAGTGTATTCTTCTCATAGGACAGCTCTCGGAAGAAGCACAAATATCCGAGAATAAGGATTTTGAAAGAATCAGAGAGTTTTTTGCTTGTTTTTGTTTATATATTTTTTTAATAAATCTAAATATATATATTTTTTGTTTTTAATTTGTTAATTTTTTTAAATTATTTTTTTATTTTTTATTCTTTTTTTTATTGGAAAAAAATTATAATTTTAGCTTGATGGAATATATTATAATATATTATAAACAATTTAAAATATCATTCAATGTAAGAAAAGGAATTTTCGATATTCTCATTTGGTAAATATTCTATACCGGCGTAGCTACTATGAGTAGATTTATAATCCCGCATTTTCCGTCCGTCCGTAATTTAGTATCAGGGTCTAAAGTCTAAACCTTACGTCCTAAAGAATTAAAATTTGGAACACAGCTAGGTGTAAAATAAATACAAATTTGGCATCCCGGTTAGTTACGCCGGGTTTTTCCGGAGCAAGAACTTATTCATGCAAATAATTCATAAAAATAGAGCTACAACCTACAAATATATGTAAAAATATGTTTTACTTAAATAATTAAAACTATATAATATTCAGTAGAATATCTGTGTTTAGAATATAGAAACCGTTTTGGAAATTTTGCTCTATATTCTTAAAGTTATCTTCTCGAATGTGTAAAAACTCGATAAGTGTTTACTTATATTTTATGTTATTGGTCAGTTATTTCGGTGCAAGAAATACGATATGTTTAAATCTCAATTGCCTTATTGCTTTAAGTTTGTGATTAATGATTAATGTAACATATCTCTTTAAGTTTATTAAATCAAAAAAAATGTTGAAATGAACATTAAGCTACGGTGTCGCAGACAATAGAAATAGAAACAGAAATTGTTTCTGTCGCGCCTGTTTCTGACACCGTTTCTGAAAAACTATCAAAAACTAATATATCCCCTAATATGGTTTACAAACCTTGGTTAATACCGAATATTTTGTAAAATATCACAAATATTATTAGGATATTGGAAATATCTAGATTTTTTTTACTAATATAGAAATATAAAGCTTATATTCGCAAAT
>JAAAKO020019906.1:0-15286 GCA_010015015.2 Bolitophila cinerea | reverse complement strand
TTAACTTTTTTGGTTTACGCAGAAAATTATTTTACAGGGTGTCCCAAATGTATATATTTTTTATTATATTTAAATATATATATATATTGAACTAATCTCCGACAACCAATTTTTACGCGGAAAACAAGAAACCAGCTACAAGATTATGTAAACACAATTTCAAAATTCGTACAGGGTGTCCCAGAAACAATGAATTTAGTTTCAAAAAACTACGATTTGTCATAACTAGATAAGTATATATTGTCTATTAGTATATATTTATTTATTGGATAGAAGCCGTGAGTATAAGACACTTTTGTGTCTCGGAAATTCCTCTCTTGTTTTTTTTACTATATCGCTGTTATGCAATACTTGAGTATTGCAATTATAGCTGATTCTTCGAAGTGATTTTTTTATCGCGTCCCACTTAAAATTAAAACGTCATTTGAGATAAGTATTCTAGCAATCTCAAGTATTTTTGTTGTGCATTATTACCTTTTTTTGGTCCAAATGTAAATTTTTAACAATTGATTCTTGTTTAATAACCCGAACAGGGTTATATTATACAATTTTCATCTATAAAATGAAAACAAAATTTTGCAACCCCATGATCAAAGTAACCGTAAATTGCTCTATATTGCACTGTAGTTCACCTCGAGAATAACAACATAAAAAAACTTTTTAAATTGGACGTATTAACGGGGTAATTTGAATTCATACATATTGTTTTAAAAAAATCGAAGTAGTTATAATAATTTGTCCAGGTATTATATTGCAATTATTATATAGTACGAATAGTTTTACTAACCTTTTATCAGAATTTTCCGCATGTTCTTCTTGAGTGCAGTGCAATTCCATCTTTGGTTTTTGAACTGATGCTCGCATTCCTTGAAACCCAGTTTGATGCCATTCGTAATCTCCGTCATCAGAGACGACTCGTTTTTGCAGAGTTCGTGATGGTGCCTTCCGCTTCGCAAACGCCGTGATTTCTTGCACACCGATTGTGGATCCAACAGCAAATTACTTCCTTCGGCCCTGTTAAAATTCAGAGGTAAAAAATATTGCATATTTTTAATTTAATAATTGTTTTTTTTTTTAATATGTATACCGAAAATGATTATTTAACTAAAATCGGTATTTCTAAGTTTCTTGGTTTAACTATTAAAAAACACCTAAGGAAAATCCCGCAAAGACTATATTTACATTTTTTTTGTAAATATTTTATTATTTTAAATATTATTATTAAAAAACGAATTGATTAAACATATTTAAATTTATGTCGATTTTAGCTCAAAAATCTGTTTTTACCGAAATCTGGTTGAACGGTTCAGACCGGTCATTTAGTTTTAAAAAAATCGGTTATCCAAAAAAAGACCGGCTACCCATTTTTTTGACAGATTTGTTTTATAGCAAATGAATTTCGTTTCCTATACATGTACATTGTACTACATACACATTACTTAATAAATAGGTATATTTGCCTTCTAGTATCAATTTTTTGGGCACACTTAATTTTTAGTTTGTTTAAGCCTTATAAAATAATTTAAATGACCTTGTATATGAAATTCCATGTTCTTATTCCTGTTTTATAAGAATGAAAGACAGTTGTTATGATATATAATTTGTAAGTACGTTATTTTGCTTCTATTTAAGTCAAAGGAAGGTATTTCATGCCTTAAAAAATTATTATTGGCGGCGTGTAATAACTACAACGGACTTTTATCTCAATGTTTTTTATAATTTAGTATTTGAAACATGACAAATATAAACATTGGAATTTCACCCAAAGTGCGTATATCCAAACGTAATTCATACAATGCTATTGTGTTCACTATTGAATATTTTTAGAATTTCATACATAGTTTTGATGATATGTCGGTCTTTCATCCAATCTTACTTGCGTTAGCTTTATATTTGTTTTAAAGGCAAAAATAAGCAAATAACTTAAATAAAAAATATTTTGGTGAAAATCCATAAAATAGATGTAGTAAAAGTTTTTTAAAAGGCATAAACAAAGCAAAAACAAAAATATTTTTGGGTGTCATCCCTGATAATTAATACATTATTCCATTAATACATTAATAGTGATTATCCGATTGGTAAAATATGAGTACAATTTAAAATTTCAGGTACGATCATTAATAAAAGTCAGGTAAGATTATGAGTTCTTAAAATTATTGTATTTTAAAAATAACTTTAAACAATATTCATAAACATGTCCACGAAAATCTTATGGGATTGCATCTCTACATTTATAAAAAAACACTTTTGTCAATCGATTCAATATATTTAAATATATTTATATTGTTTTCAGATTGATTTGAAAATGAAAATGCCTTATAAAAACGTTATTTTTGACATGTTTGAAGGGCTTATGAAACCACTTATTGTCAACCCCCTGACAATACATCTGACCCAGGGAAAAAGTAAGATGAAACTATTAATTTAAAATTCTAAGACACATAAATGGTTACCGTAAAAGGTTCCAACCAGATAAGGAGCTTTAAAAATAAACTACAATTCATGGCATCTTGCAGCAGAGAAATTAAACGTCAAAAGTACATTGATTAAATGGATACTTCAAATTCCTCAATCCCTCAAGGTAATGGCGCCAATTAAATGAATTGTTCGGAGGCTAAAAAATAAATATTTAAATTCGGTTTAACATTTTGTTGTATTTAAATATTACAATACAATACATATAATTACAATGTGCACCTTAAAATAGCAGTTAAAAAACATGCTCCAAAAAATTACCAACCAGAAAGTCTAATCTGACCAATTAAAAGAGCTTTTGTTCTTTTTATAATTATGTGTGCACCGTTTTTGTTAAAGTGCACATTTTTGAATTATTAGGTGAACATTTTTTTTGTTTCTGGTGGTAGATTTTTAATTATTTGGTGTAAAATATTGAATTATATAGAGTAAGCTAAATTGAATGCCTAATTACAGTACTTTCGGTTAAAATTACCAAATCAAAAACCAAAAACTTCACTACATTAAGATATCTCTTAGCAACGTAGTTTGGTTTAATAAATTTCATGTCAAGGGAAACAATACCTAGTGTGATTTCCAATACCAAACTGGATCTTATCGTCTCTTTCATATAGCAATCCAAATGGTTATTTGAAAATTTATATTGGTTTTAGAAACAATGTCACTGGCAGAAACAAAATGTGTCTAATCTTCTAGCCAACCCGATATTTTATTTTTATCTATATCTAACCCAAATCATGTCCTCCCATCAAACTGAAACTTGATACATATATTCGGTTTTGGTGACTATCGAATTTGGGACGTTATCATTAAATTACCTTTTAAATCAATAAATCGTTTTCTATTTTTGAAGGTGAGGTTGGTAGAAATATGTAACTTTTCAATAGTAGAAATAAGACTTTTAGAGTAAAATCCCAAAAGATACTTATGATATGAAGGATTTATATGAGATTATTTTATAAATTTGTAATCATTAGACAAATATGCAATTTTTAAAGGTACTGTTTCTAATAGACCGGTAGAGATGTATAATCCGGAACCAGAGGCCGTGAGTTTGATTCTCGGCAGCGGCATAAGGTTTTATTTATCGAGATTTTTTTTATATGCACTTTAAATCAGTAGGTTCCTCTAGCTATAAATAGCTTTCTAAAATGGTTCTGCGTTTTCAAACAACGGGACATTGATGCCTTCAATAGTTATACAAACACACCCAAAAATAAAACACGTATAGATGGCGTTGATGTTACCAGTTCGTTTACGAAATATAGCAAGATCTTTGTACATAGAGATATCTGAAAAATATATATATTTCCTCTTTAAAAATTGTTAATCACATTAGGAATAATTAATTATTATAATAAACCTTAATACTACTCCATTATAAGAATTAGCAATGTGCAATGTGCAATATTGGACCTTATACCTCTCATGGGATTGAAAGAGAATTCGAGATTACAATATACGTTATTTGTATGTCTCGTCCAGACTAAGTCTCAAACAAAGAAAGCTTTTCATTATGGAGAATTCCTTTTTTAACAGTAATGAACTATCTGTTGTCTCGTGTTCTGGTAGCTCCTCGGCGGAATGATCATGCGGTTGTCCACAGTGAGTGCTAAAAAACATCTAAATGTATAGAATAAACGCAAAAATATACGTATGATATATACACCCCCTCCTTTTTTTTTGGTTAAAGTCATAAGACGACAACCACACGAAGGACGGAAACACTAAACCATTTATTCCACACTAAACAACTCTTAAATCTAATATGCTGCCCGGGTGGCAAGTCCGCCATCTGCCAATCTACTTAATCCCCGGTCAACACCGACTGAGGCGGGGCCGTCAACGCGACGTTCTCCCACCTTTGTCGGGTTCGCGACCGCTCAATGTCCATCAAAGCGTCATGTCTGACCAGAATTTTACGAACATGCGTCTGGATTCTCCTTCAATGTGGGACCGTCCCCACGACTCTAAAATCAATGGGTCGAATCTCCCACGTAACATAACAGAACAAAAAAGGTTGAACAAAGAAAACATATATTTACAAACCGAACATGACATAGTGGGAGAGTACACCAAAACTACTCCAACGTCGAAAATCAAGGGAGTGGCCTTCCAAGTCTTGGTTCTCAAATTTAAAAATGGAACTTTAAAAAAAAAATATTTTTGTTTGAATTCAATTTGAACACTGTCTAAATTGTTTAATAATGAGACAGTTTCACAAGAAAAGCGCACCAATATGCTAATTGTTTACATTACAGTGCCTTTTACAAAACATCATCGGGATGTAGCAACTGTGTCAGGAATTAATTATTTAAAGAATAACATCTTCGCCCATTAATTCAGATATATTACCATTTATGTGGAAGAATTACAAATCAACATAACCTTTTTTGTCCGTAAGTTTTAGAAGAACAAAATATTAAAGAATAATTTAAAATTATCTATTTTGTCATTATTTTTGGGGGAACTCTAATAGTGGTCTGTAACTGCAATTGTAATATCATTTCGCTGGAACTGCTCCACCTTAATTTCTCACACTTATGGATGAAGTGTTTAAAATTTTATTATTTATTGTTGTTTTAATAATATTTAACAGGGAATGGAAAATAGTATAATCTCAGGTAATGGCTTAAAAAAGTAGGATTTTTCTTTATATTTATAGCCTTTAAAATTTCCATTTAAAAATATGAAAGATTAGCAATAAATACTTAATTTACATACTGAAAACGAGCTTCAAATTAGAATTATATTGTACTTTTTTCATAATATTAAATTAAAACACTAGATTTCTTTAAAAGTTATAATATACAATGCTAAATCTTAGCACGCTTTAATTGTTTATATGTACTATTTAGTGCTATTTCAACTTAGTGCTACAATCCGCACAGTTATATGCTAAATATTTTAGGCATTATATTAATGCCCATATAGTGCTATAAAACACGTCTAATGCTATTAAAAGCTCTATTTAGTGCTTATATATTGTGCTAATTATTTGTTGGGAAAAAAGATAAGTTAAGTTAGGGTGAAAAGGTAAGTCCTTAAATCCGAAAAATACATAGCCTCGTAGGAAGTTAGAATAGTCAGATTTGATTAAAATATAATTTAAATACAATATATCTTTTCTATAAGAACCTATTTAAATAATACTATGAAATATGCATACGGAAAGCATGATCATCTGAAAGATGATCAAATGACTTGCATTCTATAGCTCAACAATTTACTCTTTACCTGCTTGCCAGTCTCGCAGAACAAGAAACACCTTTAACGCACATATCAAACACCACAACTTTAAGCGCATCTTCAGATGCCTTTTTCAATGGCTTATTATCGACTAAAAAATAACAAACAAAGTGCATTTAATAAACAAGCGCGCGCGCACGATCGATCGGTCGGCTCGGTGTGTAGCAAATAAATGAAAAACGTCCAGTGATCTTGCGGACACTCTTTGTTATTGATTTTCCCTGATTGGTTTAGTTGTTTGACAAACAGAAATCACTTAGCCGCATCGAAAATATATACATATGCTGAACGATGACCGGGAAGTATCTGTAAATAGTATATAAATATACATACGTAAGCCATACTTAGATAAACACACTGGCTCATTGTACAAAGTTCAACGAGGTATTATGAACACTCTTTTATTTGTTTTTATAACATCTCTATTGTGACTAAAGAATTGCTTCGTTGCATTTTTGTATGTATAATCAATCATTTCATACATATTCTATTCACCTTTGAAAAAAAGTCACCCTGTGCACATATTTTATAATATTAAGCCATTTCAAATATTTCTTAACTCATTCTTGTGCAATTTTGCAGTCGTGTGCCGTGCGCAGTATATCGCCTTCGCATTTACAATTATTTGCATTTTATGATAGTATTATTATTAATTTTTAGCGAATGCCTCAAATTCAAACACAATTAATTCCAATTTTTTTTACTCGTATGCAATAAATTCCATAAAGATGCAGACATTTTATGGTTTACACATACATATACGCATATCGTAACGACGTCCAAAGCAAGAGGTTAAAAATGCATAATGATGCATATAGTACCTATATATATATAGCCACCACATTATAATATATACATACATACTCAATATAAAACTCGAGACGCGCGACATTTAGCAAAAGTTGTGAGTAAAAAATGCAAATCGACTTAAAGGAACAAAAACGAAATCAAAAACTTAAGCGTGCAACACAACAAAAAAAAACAAACTAAAATTAATCAAATTATTTATGCAAATGACACATCCACTAATTTACTTTTTATGTACAAAAATAATATAAAGTGGCAATAAGAACCATCCACTAAATGAACTCTCCTACTACTCTGCGCAACAATCGTTAATAACCGTGAGAAAATTATTAAATGTCTAAATGTGTGAGCAAGTCGTGGTGCGTCACACGCAAGTGCTTCAATGCGAACGCTGTACAATTGCATATACTATATATATATATATATATATATAGTATAATATTAATAATTGGTAATAACGTCTTGAGAAGATTCGTGTATGAGTTTTGTAAATATAAGCAATAAGCATTTATGAATGTATCGCTATTTATGCAAATTTGTGTTGCAAAGTCAACAAGGATGAGAGAAATAGCTAGTTGTGTCTATAACTTGATTAGTAATTCTATTTATTTAGATGTTCAAATTTATGTGTTTCAAAAGAAATTTGCCTTTTGTGCTTATTTCCATCAAAATCCTAGACGAATAGAGAGTTTAAAATGAAAAGGTAAAGAATCATTAAAAAAACTTGTCTTTTTTATTTTTTTTTAATTATTTTTATAAATAAAATTACGTATCATTCTTGGTCTTGTGGGTCTTTAAAATTAAATTCATGTATTGTCTACACATTATATATATATAATTGCATACCATCAGTAATCTTCTCTACGGAGTATTTGCTGAAAAAATATTTATTTCGTGGGAGCCATCATTAAAAAGGGCGAACTTTAAGTTTTGAGAAAAATTGTTTTTGATATCGTAATAAGAGCAACCTTCTTTATAGCAATATTTTATGTTTTTAGTGATTTTCGCTTTTTATTCAAAATTATTAAATTTCTTTTAATATTCGTTTTTTTGAATTTGGATTATTAAAATCATTAAAAGAATTGTCTTAAAATTTGTATTAGTTTTTGTTAAATATCTTTTTTAAAAATTCGTTGATTTGAATGTCCGGTAGATAAACTTTGTTTAAAATATAAACATGAATAATAACAACAAAAAAATCACAACAACACGATGCATGATAATTAAATGACATTTTTTGATGTAAGTGCGTTACAGCTCTCGCTACCACTCTCCGCTCTCAAGCAGTGCTGACAACAATGTGTAAACAAAATTACTAAAAGCAATTTAAGCTGGTTTGCTATTGGAAGCCAATTTGGTTTTGTTTACTTCTTTTTTCGTGAATGTTAATTACGACAAGTCATTCACCCGAAGTTACACCGTTTCCCTTTTCTATATATAATTTATTAAACTCGTCAATTTTGTAATTGTAAAATTTATGTTTTATGTTCAATTTTTATTTTAAATATATTGTTAATTATTATTATTCATATTTTTACATTGGTTCGTTTAATTTATTGAGTTAAGTGTTTTAATTGTTCTCCTACCGACCTTCGGCGTCCCGGAACAGTTAGGTTTGCCTAAGAACTTTTCGGCAAATAGATTATTTGCCTACCGATTTAAGGCGTCCCCGAACAAACTTTCACCATTTTCTACTGTATCTGGATGACAGGCAAACTATACCTTGTAAAAATCTCTCAAAATCTCTTTTCTCTCTTCTTCTCTTTGTGTTTTTGTTAAAAGAAGAAGATGATTGTTGTTGTGTACTGAAAATGCTTTGGGGTCTATTTCATGCCGCCCTGGATCTGCCATGATTTGGATGTATATAACATCTGACCTTTATCAGGTGTTGCTTAATATCTGCAATTTTGGAATCAATTGATTCATATGTTGAGTAGATTTAAAAACTTCATCAATGCCTATGGGTTTGAATAATTGTTTTTTGTTCTATTATTGTTTAGAGGCTAAAACTAAGTAAAGATCAAGCAAAATCTATGTGTTTTCTGTAAAATATTTTACGGTATAAACTTAAAAAAAATATATTTTCAATTTGTAAAACACTAAATAATTTAAATCAAATATCCATATCCATTTGTATAACGAACGTATTTCTCACTCGTTTTAAATTGCATGTTTTACATGATTTAAATGTCATTTTAAAAACACAATAAAACACGACAAAATCAGACCAACAAAATTTAAACCAAACCCTCATCTTTCACTGGTTTTACGTGTTTTAAGCAGTCGGTTTTAACGAGTTTTAAATCGAGTACTAATTGCATTTTAAAACATACGTATTGTCAAAATGACAGTAATTAGTACATTTGACATCAGTTTTGTGAATAAAGGTATTTTATTACACAATGCGTACACGGCTCACTCGCACACTAATGCAATATTCTGACAGTTCGATAATTTGTTAGGTTATGATTCACCGATTATTCAAACAAAATTCAAGACGTCACGACGTTAAACTGTCAGCTGCGCCTAGGTGTTATTGAGTGAAATGAATTGACTAAAGCCATTATTTTGACATTAGTGGGCAAGGAAAATACTTTGTTTTTCTTTATAAATGTCATAGAAATATATAGAACGGCCGCTGTCAAATAAAAGTGTCCGACTTTGGGCGTCTATTTTTTACACGATTACACGGTTTATATGTGTTAGTTAAATGCTTGCGCAGCACATGTTTGTTGTTGGGAACTGAAAATGTTATGGGGTCTATTTCTGTTGTAAATCCGGATACCATGAATATAACCAAAACATTCACTCACACCTTCAAAATTTATTCCGATAAGAAATTTGGATCCGGTCTAGGTTATGCCGGTCTAGGTATTAGAATTGGGAGCAACATGTAACAGGGTCTCCAATTTAGAAATTTAAATAATTATTTATCTTAATTTGAGGTTTGTAATTGATTTGATTTAATATAAAGTATAAAAAATAAATAATGGCAATACAATTTAAAGATTGTAGAATTTGAGCTCACAGTGCCCCAAAAATGTAATTTAAATATAAAACCATTTTATCATTTATAACAAAAGGTAAACAAACTTATACAATATTGGGAACTGTATTTTACAATAATATATAAAACTCAAATACCATTCAAAAATGAGGTGTGTATGTAATTCGATTGAACTATTCCTTTACTCTAATTAATAATATTATTATAATATTTATCTTTCTTCTCTGAGATATTGCTGGTGAAAGGTATCCAAGAAGATATCGTCGTACAAATATTAGATATTATTGGTTCTTAGATTTTTTTAAGACCGTAAATTGTGGTTACAGCTTAGCCAATAAAATGTATAAATACAACATTTTTCAATGCTTATTTTAGAGATTATTCTCAAATACGCGGAATACATAATTTATATTTATTGTACGAGCATATAGTTATATTTGATAGTAAATTGAATTTATATGCTGGTATATAATATTTTGTGACATTTACATACGTGTCTGTGTGTGTGTGTGTGTGTTTTTCATAAACTCGATTTAAATTCCCGCACACACTTTCCGGCAATATTCTATTGTGTATATTTTTCTCTTCCTGAAAGCTCGAGTTGGTTTGTATATATATATATATATAAGTAAATGCATGTATTGTATATTATGTAGTGTCGACATGCAGACAGCGGAGTCCTAGTGTATCCTTGCACGCATTTGCCAGTGATATTTATGTGATTTTGAATTCGTATTATGTTTTGCAAATAAAGTGCGCGTAAAGATATACTTTAATATATACACATAGATATTTGTGTGTTACAAAATGTTATTATCCATTTATTGATTGCTAACCATTTGTCATGAATGATAGATTTTTTGGATGTTGGTTTATAAAGTCATGAAAGTGTGTATATATATAAACATATATAAAAATATGTATATATTCCAAATTGAAATTGAACATATAGTACCAAGTATCGTGTGTATTTGCAAAATTTAACGTATTATTCGACGCAATAACATGAAGTGTAAACTATAAACGCTTTGGCAGCGCAATGAAATTTAAGCGGGAGTTTCAAATGATATATTATTATGTACTGTTAAATTGACAGATCGCGCACGTGCTTTTCATTGAGTTTATGCTGACACATTTGTATACATATCTGATTTTCGTATGAAAACGGAAATTCAATGAAAATGTTCTGACAATTTGATATGTACATTTTTTTACTATTTTAGAAATAGAATAGTTTATTTATGAATGGTATATGCTCACAAAGACAAGTCCTTTTATGTGTGGTTTTGTGTATTTATAGAGTTCCAAATACAATTTCAAATATATTTTTATGGTTTTCATTTTAGCAATTAAATGAAAATTGATAGCCAGATCGGGCCGCAGATATATTTATACTATCAATGCAGAATGCAATGTACACGTAACGAATTAAATCGTATTACTTAAAAACTTACTTAAAAACTCCTGCATTATTTATATAAAATATATTTTTCATATATTTATTTTATAGAATGTATTTGTAAAAGGTATTTATTTACATATTTGTATATTATTTTGAGAAATTCAATTGTTTCATTTATATCGGTATAGATGATGACATTTATAGGATTTATGAATAGAGAATTCTAAATTTTAATATAAATTTATTATTATGTATAGTGAAAATTCAACGATATGTATTTTTTTAACAGAAATAACAAAAGTTATAATAAATAAATGCAATTTTATTGATTCTCTTTAAATTATACATTTAAAA
Source organism: Bolitophila cinerea (assembly GCA_010015015.2). Taxonomy (NCBI): domain Eukaryota; kingdom Metazoa; phylum Arthropoda; class Insecta; order Diptera; family Mycetophilidae; genus Bolitophila; species Bolitophila cinerea. The sequence goes on along the minus strand of JAAAKO020019906.1, from coordinate 3,992 downwards.
AAAATCATAGCTATTTATGGCGATAATTTCTTTTCATTACACATCACGTGTACCTCTAAATCTTCAATTCAAAATTTAAGATTAATGCATTGGAGACTATGTTATTCCATGCTAAATCTCACCAAAACCGTGCGGCTCCTGATGTATTTCTTTTTAGGTTTTAGTAAGTTGAGTTTAGGAACATTACACTAGTTTACACCGAAAAAGAGCGGGTCTCTCTAATACTCTTTTTTATGTATTTTGGGCATATATTACAAAAAGGCATTGCCTTCCAAAGGATCGCTTACGAAATATTCTTAATAAACACTATTTTGCACATTTTTGTAGGTACTTGGTTATATCTCCATTACTTTTTATCCGATTTGAAAAAAATGTATATTTATATGTCTTCTTTTGAACAAAATGCTTTTTATGCGGATGAAATTAAATTTGATAGAATTACACGTGATCATTATCTAAAAACATTTTTTTGTATATATTTTAAAAAATTGGTTGCTTCAGACTACTGCCGACCATAGTTAGTTATGTGTCGTTCATTAACGTCTGAATCAATATGAGTATGTACTAGATAAGTGGAACTACGCATTACTATCAAGTGTCAGCAGAAGTCGGCCCAAAATAAAATTTTGTATTATTAGTTTAAAATTGAAATACAAAGTAAGCATAAGTATACTAGTACTATAATCCCAAATAACCTATGCACGTACTATTTTGCCATTCAATTTACAAAGAACACACTTTTCGTTCCTACCGGCAAGGACAAAAATCTTCTTACATGTTTTAAATTGCTATATTGTATAAGATTTAGTCCAAGAGCTTTAGTTATCTGCTGGCTCCATCTACATACTTTATATGTGATGATAATCTACAGAATTTAATTATTTAATCTACTTATAGAAAGCCAAGCAACGGTTTAAATTAAAAATAAAAATGTTATTATAACTTATAATAATTGTTTGTTGTTTTTGAATGAAATTGTGATGGAGGATGCAGGCAGTACATGCAGATGCAGATAGAAGAATTTCCTGTCACCCAACTTACGGCAGATTTTATACACATGTTTATATAAAAGTATTCACATTCAAACAATTTTTATAATAATAATTTACATAAAACAATATAAATTTAAGTTATATATAGAAAATGAATTGCACTATGAGTCGTTTGCATTATCTTGCAAAATAAAACAAAAACATCATGTGAGGCCGTTTCGCAGCGATTTCGGCCTTCAATTGCTCCAATAATGCGCAGTAGCCGTTGGTAGTTTTTCCTTGTTCGAGGTAGTTCACAAAGAGTATCCCGTCAAGACCGCAAGTTTTTTGGTCCGGTCGGACGCGCCTATTAAACGTACATAAATAAATGTTCGTCCGAGAACGTACATGTACATTTAATTGGAACCATTTTAAAAATAAATAGAAACGTTCGCCCAAAACGTTCATTTACATGCTGAATGGGCTTAACTACTGTCATATGTCATTCGCAACACTGATCTAAACCTCACTTTACTTTGTGAGAAATAGCCGTATCATCCACATGTTGCATAAGTATGTAAGCATTCTTTTTTTGATTATTCTCTTCACTTAGAAGCTGAATGCAGCATCCGCAGGACCAAACTTGTAAGCGGCGCCAGTTATTTTAGGTTTATGTATTTAATGTTATTAATATAATGTTTAATAGGATTCGCGGATTATTGGTTTAAACAATTTTTCTAAAAGCAATTGGTCTAAAAGCAATTTGTCTAAAACAATTTGTCTAAAATCAATTGGTCTAAAAACGATTTGTCTAAAAACAATTAATCTAAAAATAAATTTGTCTAAAATAAATTTGTCTGAAATCAATTTGTCTAAAACAATTTGTCTAAAAACATTTTGTCTAAAATTAGTTTTTCTAAAAATAATTGTTCATTCTCTCAAAAAATGGTTTCCTTTAAATTTTCCTTTCAGAATTATAGCCTACTTAAATGACATTGCGCAGTATTATAATATCAACTAAACTGATTCCATTACATTCATCCTGAGCGTTGATTGGAGAACCCACTTTAATTTTTAATAAATGTTCTGATAGACCAGTCACATCAAATGAATTCAGAAATGCTTTTGATAATGCAGGCTTTTTTTTGTATCCATTGATTGGAAGAAACGTTTTTTTGGTCCTAAATAATATATCATTGATATCCTCCACTTCAACAATGGTTATGATTTTGATTTTGAATGTTATTTGCAATTATTTTATTGCGTGAAGATTTCAATTGACATAAAAATCAGTTGGTTTTTGGATAATTTTGTAATCGTGCTCGCATGATTGTCATTATTTCAAATAATGAAAGCTGTTCTATATGTTGATGTTTTTAAGTAAGGTTTTTATTGTCAGCATAGGTTGATTTTTGATAGTTCTATGAAATGCTTATAAAGTTTGTTAATGATTTATGATTTATACACTCCTTAAATATAAGGTTTACTTTTATTAGACACTCTTTTTTAGCTGTAAGTTATATTTTTATATTACCAGTTCGTTGACGAAATATAGATCTTTGTACATCTCAAAATATATGTTTATATTTGCCTTTAAAATCTGGAGTCGCTTTTGTGGAAAATTAGGTCTCTTAACAATCGGGAATGTGCTGCGAGTTCTCAAACAAAGTTATCTTTAAGACTGGAACAGTTTAACATAAGCGACACATTAACCATGATCTAACCAATCGAGTGAACCCGTAAAATTTTCGTATATCTGGTGTCTATATCCCGTAAGGGATGTTAAGGGGATTTTAGAGAGAGATATTAAACTATAGTTCCACATTGTGTGCACCAAATAAATAAAGATCGTGCACCTGAAATTAAAAAATGTCATATATAAATTATGCATCTATAACGTGACACCCGAACAGTCACCTACATCGGCGCCTTCTCACAATCGACAGCGCCATCTCACCTAAGCGACTTCGGCGCATCAACATGGGAACACTTTCACCATGTCAGCGCGATGATCATCACCAACAAGCAGCCAATCACGCTAACACACGCGGAGGGACGTGTTGGTAACAGAAGACGTACGCAGTGGAACAACAAGCAGCTTGCACTCAGTACTCAGTCACTGATCGTGATCACTGTGTTATAAACGTTGGTCACGCAAAGTAAACATAGTGAATAAATAAATAAGACATCATCACAAAGACACGCAAGTGGAGCAAAACCCACGGACCTCAACAAACCATCAGGCTCCCTACGATGCCGAGCATTAATGTGTGCACACCTACACATTAAGGAACACCGTTACTCAAGCAATATAATTAATAAAGCTGTAATTATTAGAAATATAATACACTATATAAACTAATTAATGTATGACTTCAACAAATAAACAGGCATAGCCGCTCTACGGTTTCCGTGTGAAATAATAGTAAACAGCGGTATTTTTATCGAACAGCGGAGGCCAGCTGTTACATTGGCGGCTCAACCAAACCTGTTAACGTAACAAAAGGCCATCACACTAGAATAAAACCATCAGAAAAATGGGAGGATCACAGGGAAACGAGAAACATCCTGCACGGTTCGCATAACCACGCGGCAGGACATAACCTCAAAGGAAAGTACCTCAAAGTACCCTTTGCGGTGTATCGGGATTTGTGTGACTTGGCAATAAAATAGAATATTAAGAGAATTAATAAATTTATAATATGTTTCAATAAATTTGAGTTATTCCTTTGTTAGCTTGTATGTTTATAAAATATATTCAAGTGCGAATAGTGATTTATATATTTAATTCATATTCAAGAGCGTGCAGTGTTTCAAACACTTTATCTTCACCATATAGCATAATTAAATCGTCTCCAACACACATTAAGATCTAGTACTTTTAAAGGGCTTTGATTTGGAGGAAGTCTGCCATCCACCTAGAGAACTGCTTCTTCCTCTTCGCCGGACCCCTTTAACAAGGTGTCCTCTAAGTCCGCGGCTAGTTCAGACAGGTCATCCACGCCGCATTCCACATATGTC
>JAAAKO020019895.1:0-15286 GCA_010015015.2 Bolitophila cinerea | reverse complement strand
CATCTCTTTGTAGACACCATCAGTATATACATACGAAGATATATAAATGCAATATTACACGATCGTCTAAAAAAACGCACATACATATATCTTCTACAATGTATTTGTATGTTTATTATATACACATATCAAACATAATATAACCATATATATACAATTATACATATAACATAAAATACTATCGTCTATAGACATCGAGTGTTTGCGTGCTCACGATCAAATGTGTCGCGCGACGCGTTGAATCACGTGCGCCGGTATGCCTCTCTTGTGTACATATTATGGTTTATATATATTTACTCGAACGCAGACATACATATTATGCTCTCTTTACACTCATATATATATAGTATATATTGAACTGTGGAAAAACTGATGAATGAAAATTTCACAATTAGAAATACACTCTCTACTTCTCTACCAGCCGTCGTTAGTGTTGTTTGTATCTGCACGGCGCGCAAAGACATGCGTTTGCATGCGTTAAAGTTAAGTATATAAGCGCGTCGCAGAAGAGCGGTGCAAGTCGAATCGCACAAAACAGAGAGCGATCGAAGATAAATATATAATCTATATAAGCGCACCGCTCAGATGAGAAGTTTTTGTTTGCATATGATACTGTCTCACTCTTTGGCTCTGCTTGCTCCGTGAGAGATGAGAGTCTCTGCGTGCGTGCGTGTGTGTGTGTGCGCACGGTGGTGTAGCTCACGCCTCTGTGGCTCCGCCCATGTAAACCGCCACCATAGCAACGTTGTTTCCCATCACGGCATCGACGACGGCTGGTGCGGTGCGGTGCGGTGGTGGTGGCGGCAACGGCGCACGCCGCCGCAAGGCAAGAGCATGCTGTGCTCAATGCTCTGCCTCTGCGCCGCACCGCTGCTGTTGCGTTCGTTTGTTCGTCCGTCGTTGCGTCGTCGTCGTCTTCTGCAAAGTGTGTTCAGGCCACAAAGCACAGGTTTTGTTGTAGAATGTTAATGCGTTGTACGTCGCGCATGCGTTAAGTTCGTTTCGTCGGTGTGATCTCGCGCGAATGTGTACAACTCACACACAATACAGATATTATACTGTATATATATATACGTATATATTTATATATACATATATCTAGAAAGAAATATATTTACAACCGCACAAAAAATAGTAAACGCGCGATTTGTATTTTGGTATTTTGTTTGCGTTTGAAGTGGTTCCCGTTCGTTGTTGTTGTTGGTGGTAGAGTACAGTTCGGTGTTTTGTAATTGCGCAAGGGCATCAAATCCAACATGTGGATTTAAGACAATTTATGTTGTGGAACAACGCATAATCTCCTTCCTCGTTGAATTGCAGGCACATTTAGCCTAAAGTGTCAATATCGATCGATTAAAGTGGAATATATGTATTTAAATATTTAATATATATATATACATACTAAACAAGACATCATAATATCGTGTTATCTGTGCGGGTTGATCTTAGGCTGCTAATCGAGCTCAAATATACCTTTTATATAATATAATTATACCCTTAAAGTGATCGCGCGCGCTCGCGTCTTATCGTTAGACAAGATCTCATATTTTGTGCGTCGACCGGCCGTGCGACCCTTGTGTGTGCAACGACGACGATCGCCTGAAAACATCCCTCCTGTGTAATACACGCACGCACGCACACACCGTTCACCGGATAAATTATGTGCATGCGCCACCGTCCGCCGCTGCCGCCGGTATAGTAAGGATATCATGTCATCCTGTAGCTGATGGTAAACAACAACAACAACAACAACTGCGTGTCGTTTAAATACATACATCTTTATATTTTCGGGACGCCCTTTTCGGGTAAATCGCGGGTTTTGTGTTAGCGTGGCATTAAATAGAGTGACCAACGTATAAATTATTATAAATTATATATATATAGCATACGCAAAGTGGTGATAAATTGTCACTTAAAAGGAATTTTAAAAAAGTGTCTTTTGTGTCTTTCGAGTATACTCAAGACGGTTGTGCGGTGAATTTAAAGTGAATTATATATATATTTGCATTTCATTTGTGAGAATTTTGAAAGGATTCCGCTGAGAAAATTGATATTGTGTGTATTGTGGAAATTTATCGTGGCGCATAACCGATTGAATCATTTCCGTGGTGTACAGCCCTTTTCGAGCGGGGGCGTCGTCGTACAGCAGAGCCCCGTCGTCGGCGTCGTCGCAAAGCAACGTTCCGGATTCGGTGCCAGCGACGCACATGGGCGTCTGTACAGTAGAGCGCCCTGTTATGCATTGGGTAAATTTATTGTAGACAAATTATCATTATTACGTAAATAGTCTTATTGTTATTTTAAAAAAAATTGAGTTTCGTTGCCGTCGGTTGATCGGTCGATGAGAGGTCAAACGATGTAATATTTAAAAGCGATGCCGACGGTCCATTTTTTCCTCGTCGATATTTTTGGATTATATGCATTTGATTATTTTTGACTTATTCCTCTATTTTTGAATATTCTAATTTACATCTTAGAAATGTCTGACAATTATATTTTCAACGTCTGTTTAATGAAATCCGGCTTGAAGGACCGCTTATTGTAAATCTGCTATTATTTTCTTAATTTAGATATATATATTTAAATTATGATTTTAAAAATGTCTGACAATGGTCACAAGTGGTGCAGGCATCATGAGCTTATAATTTGTATTTTTTCTTTTGTTTTTTTTTTAATTGTAACAATTTACACTACAGTTTTGTCACAATTTACCCCATGTTATAAATTCACAAATTATTTTTTATAAAATTTAAAATAACACAATATTATAACTTTTCAAATTGAATAATCTTTATTACATGTTCTACATATTGTTGCACTTCCAGTTAAGATATTCATTTTATTTGCAGCATAAAAACAAAATGCAACGAGCACAAAAAAAGATTATATAAAATATTGAATAGTATTGTTGTAATGGCTACTGCTGTCGCAAATTACCCTTGTCACACTTCCCCCCCTGTCTCCCCAATATTTTCTGCAGCACATAAAATGATCGTTTATGGTTTTCTAGAAAAACCTCTAAAAACTACCGACGAATATATTTATATTCACGTAAAACCATGAAAAAGTTAGAGAAGGTACGTTTTCTTTCCCTAACGTAGGTTATGGAACAGTTTTTTTTTAATTTATGTTGTTTATATATATAAATGTGCAAAAAATAATAAATAACAAAAAATATTAAAAAATTGGCAATATATATGGACAGATTTCTGTGGCATACATAATTTCAAATTTTTAGAAAGAAATCATTATGTATTGTTGCAAATATTACGGACACATGCGTATTGCCAAAGTTTCTAACGTATCATTACAGAAGTTATTGAAGTTGTGTTTCTATTAGTTAGTGGCTATTACGCCCATCGCCGTTGCGTATTCAAATTAAAAAAAAAAACAAATCGACAACTCACCGAAACGAGAATTTACCGAAAACTAAGATATAAAATTCACGGTTAAAACGATGATTTCTGACCTCACTAATTAGCGTGTATTTATTAATTTGGATGATATATTTCTTATAAAATAATTTTGAATTATATTTCGTAGAATTTTTATTTTTAAAATAATAAGTGATAATAAAAGTTCTCATATTTTTATTTGATAGTATATATTTAAAAAAAAAAAATCTAAACTCCTATGGGAGTTGTTTTATATTACTGATTATAGAGTTTCATTAATATATGTTGTTGTTTTCTAACATTTTATGTTTATTGCATTAATATTCTTTGAAATATTTAAGTTTTGGGGAGATTTGTCATATTTTTTACGAGGTTTAATGTTTTATTATTTTTTGTTGTATAGATTAATTACATGGTTTCCAAATTAAGTATATAATACAGAGTGATAAGGTATTTTAAAACAGCGGTTAGTTATATTAATTAAATATTTGTTTTTTAGCCAACCGCAACTGATGCGTTTTTTGTGAGCGAGTTAAAGGTATATTTAGAATCAGGAAAATAATAACAACAACAGAAACAAAACGAAACAAATTTAAATGTTTGTACGACCCGATAAGAGATAACCATTTATGACAAATAATATTTATTAATGCATAGTATTATATGTATACGTATATGTATAAAATAAAGTATATATTCTATATTTATAAGCAGATATGAAGAGAAGAAACACGTTGCGTCCGTCGGTCGTACGAATATACATATATTTCTAAATATAAATATAAACATGTGTTAAATGTTGTGACTTTTAACTGTGCGAGCGCGAGCAGATCATGAAATGCATGTGGACGAGCGGAAAAAACGTCTGGATTGCTGGCGGTCAATCGTGTCTGATGTGTGTGTACACGACATTGAGTTTTTTAATGACTTTTGTTTTAGAAAAATACAATGTATGTTTTTGTAAAAAACAAAGTTTGGACATTTCACCGTAACTAACGCAAAATATGTTTTTTAAATCATAAGAAATAATTTCTCTATATACCATACGAATATCAAATAAGTAATTATTTTTATACATTACATTTTAAAATTAATATAATGAACAAAATAATCTCAAAGAGATAATTTCTACTGTAAAATCCTAGAAAGATCATTACTCAGTTAGAATTCCCATGCAAACGTATCTTATCTTTGTCCATCCATCGATGCTTTATAACCCGTGCCCTAAATTTGCAGTGTATAAGCTTATATTATTATATATAAAAGAAAATGAAAAGGAAAGAAAACCCTATTTAATCCAACAATATATTGTAAAACCTAAGAATATAAAAATGTTCATCTACTATGTGTATGTTATTAGCAATAAAATTTAAACTTATTATTAATTTTACTTAAATAAAAGTCTGCTTGAAATTAACTGATTATACAGGTTTTTAACTGAAAAAGAAACACGGATTGACATTTAATGAATTTCATTTTTGAAAATATGGATTTGTACACATTATGTAGAATCTCGAGCTTAAACGTTTTTACCCCAATTAAATAGATTTAATTTAGTAATCAATTATAATTCTATTAAAAATAACTGCAAGTATTTTATATTTTTTGGTATAATGAATACATTTGGAGCAATATTATTTGGTTGGTCACCTTTGTTCTATACGTATGCTTATAACTTGGCTGGGTAATTTATCAAATCATTTTGAATTTTTATTCGGGCAAAAGCAAATTATAAAAAAAAAGATAATTTTATTAGAAATGCTATATTTACAAGCATCGAATATCAAATTATTTTGTTAGTTAGCAGCGGTGGCAAAAAACTATTAACTTTTTTCTTAATGTATGCCAAAAAATCTACAAATAAAATTATATATACAAACTTTTAAAAGGCATATTGTAGGGGGCCCTTTTTAGCACAATACAGGTTTTAAGTATTTTAAAACATTAAAATAAATCCATGTTTTTCAAACTAACACTGGTACTAATATTTTTTGCATTAATTATTATGTATCAGTGGTCTACCAACAAACAAGCATGGTTGTTGGCTGCGTTAGTGCATTTACTGCACTTAAATTAAGGATCAATATTAATTTAAATATGATTTTTTTTTTAAACCAATAGAGAGCTTCATTTTTTACTTTATTTTTATTGTTTTAGGGGGTTTTAATCTACTAAAAAAGTTATGGAACGATTATTGAAAATCAAGTCGCGTGTCGCATAAACGACCCTGGCGCTCGGACCGCATGCAGCCACTACAGGCCTAAAGTTTTCGAAATTTAAATTTGTTGTTTTTTTGTGTTACTTTTATAGTAATTTCACAACAACTATTATTATTAACACAATAGGAAAAAAATAACGTTTATTAAGTTCTACATTTTTACAGAAGAAACAAGATTTATTTTATTAAAAATTTACCTAAAGAAACAAAAGGTAAAATAGACTTGATCAAAGTAAGTTTTGTACTGGTGCATTAAATTATAAAAGTAAATAATAAAAAATCAAGCTACCAGTGAGTCGCGAACCACCATTTCTTTATACCACATATATTGTAAAGAGTATTTCTGGAACACAACACAAAAAGTTTTTTTACTAACTTGACAAAGTGATCATTTCAAGTAATAATTTATCCCATAATAAAGTTATAAAGTTATAAAGTTACAATTTACTATTATATACAAAAAAAGTCGAAGTATTCTTTTTTTCAGTAAAAATCCAAGATGTATTCAAAGTTTTTTTTTTTCTATTAAATTTGATAATTGATCATTTGTTAAACACATTATTAGATTATCGGTTGAAAAATTGCACGCAGTAAAAAAAGCTAAATACCGTTTTAATAAAAACAACGTAGTGAAAATTTTTCTAATTAAAGTAGAAAAAAAAATCATTCTTATCTAAATAACAAAGTAAATATTTCTACAAAAAAACATCAAATTAATCATATTTTAAAAATCAACAAAAAAGTTTTTCAAAATGTTTACTTAAAAATCTAAATATACCTTTTAGTTAGAATATGTGATATAATTGACACCATTAAAATCAATAAAAAGAATTTACTTATTGTTTTTATTTCACTAAAGTGCGTTCACTTCAATTCAAACTTGTGCTCTATAAAAGAGTTACGTCCTTGACATTTGACTTTTTACCTGTTCTACCACTTGCAATGTATACAAATTATACAAACCAGCACTCAAAAGAAAGTCGTAAATAAAGTGAATCCGAAAAACCAGAAAAACAGGTACCATTTATCAAAATGACATTTAAACTGCACTTGATTTAATTGAAAAAAAAAAGTTCAATTTCAATTAATACATATTATGTTTTTCCCGTATTAACGGTAAAACCCCAAATTAGTTGCGATGAACATAGCAGACAAAATATTTAACACTCTAGCGATTCTGTATATTATGATACGAATACCTACTCCACATAAATCAATATTTATCTCAAGCCCCATTAAGAATTGCCCTCAAAGTCTACTACTATATTACTATTGTATACAAAAGCAATGTATTTTCACACATTAGAACACACACAGACTCGCACACAGTCACAAAAACTCACAAACACACACTCATACTCGGAGTGCACTTTGTCCTGACCTCTGGAGGTCACCACCAGTCCGCGATAACACCGCGACTCGTTGCTTCTTCTTTAAATGTTTTGTCGTTTTTTACTGCTGCTGTTTGGAATCGTCGGAAATATTTTTATGAGTGTGTTCGTGTGACACATACACACACAGCGCAATCGAAAGAAAAAAGCCATACCGCAGAGATATCTAAATAATTTCTATAAAAAAAGAAGAAGACATATATGTATAAGTTAAGTATATATATATATAAATATATATTTCTAATAAATACACAATATTTGTGTAGACTAATAAATTCATGCGCGATTGCGTTTTGCGATTGCGTTTTGTGATAGCACGCACGCAGAGAGTTAAGCTCATCTGTATGTCTCGGAGAGTCTCTTGGTGCGATGACATTACATAAATCAAAGTGGACGTTTTGTTGTTGTTGTCTTTAGTTAATGTGTGCATTTGTACAACATGACTGATGAGCATGTTTTATTATGTGAGATTAGTGAGGAGATTTTCTCTATCCCAACAAAATAAAAAAAACTAAAACAAAAACATCAACATTCATATCTATGCTATGCTAAACGCGATGTTGATAACGTATATATTTAAATATGGTGTATACATATAAACATAAATTAACAGATATAGATAATAACACAGCACAACGAAGACGCCATCCGTGAAATTGTTCATTAGCACCATAATATAGTGGCGCTGCGTGGCGCCCAGCTTAGCCATTGCGCTCCCGAGCTCGAGACTTTCATAATTTAATTATTATCAATTCTCTGCACACTTTTTTTAACACTAGAGTGCATGTGTTTTTTAAATTTATATATAGTTTATTGCGTGCGCAGAATTTTCAATTTAATTGCTTAATTGAATTAGCATAAATCATTTAATTTGTATTTATACATATTTTTGTGTCCATTACTTTGGAATGTGGACGATAAGTGAGGTGCAAGCGGTCATTAGGGAAATCTTAGAAAATATTTATTTTTATGCGCTATTTTCATCTCACGAATATATTTATATATTTTGATGACATTCAGGTCCGTAGAGGCGTTTTGGGATAGCCCCATATTTTTCATGAACAATTTAATTAAAAAAACTTATATACTGTAGAAAATCTTTTAAAAAAATGGTATAATAATATAATATAAAATGTTTATCATTAATATCTGATATAGTTATATTTCCGGATAATAATGGATTTGTTTTGCTTCAGCCAAAGCCCGAAAAGTTAATTTAAGTCTCCAATAGTTGAACACGTTATTTCCATCAAACAATTAGCACGATATCGAAGCACTAGATGGAGCTTTTAATAGCATTAGGAGTCTTTCGAAGTACTATATGGGCAATAATATAATGCCTAAAATATTTAGCATGTTAATATGCTGATTGTAGCACTAAATTGAGCTTCTAACCAAAGAAAGTGAAAACGAAACATTATATTTGAACTTTTTAATATTATTGTTGGTTCTGATATTTAAATTAATCAACCCCTTATAAACAATGTTTTTCATATAAATTCTCAACTCCTTTTCTTATGGTATATGTATTTGACCACCCCTAAATTTTTTGGGCAGCAAAGGGTTAAATGAAACGAAGCTGATTTTTTTTCAAAAATTACTTAATCTAGTGCCTTTTAAATGTTTCCCTCTTTTTGCCCAATTGAGGGTTTTGACCATATTTGGTCACCCCCTTATGAGAGGTAGGGAAAAAATTAATAGAATGTAATGTCATCGGCAACAAGTCCATGGACCAAGTTTCAGCTCAATTGAATGACAGGAAGTTGGTTAACCAGGCCGCATAAGAATCCGTGCAAGCAAGCAAGTTCGCAGACACGCGAAAGTAATATAGATAATTTAAAAATTATAATATAATTTTAATTTTTAACACGTTTTCAGTATGTAAATTTATATTTAAATATGAATAAACTCATCTAACCATACTATGTAATGCTAATTATAAGCACATTTTAGGTTTTTAAAACAGATTCCAATAAGACATCAAATGCTTGTAAATGAACTATATAATTCTAAAATATTAAAAATTGAAAAACGATTTTTTTGAAGAAGACTTGGAAGGCAACCTGAATTTTCGGAATAAGTAAATATAAATCTCAATTAAATTAACTATTACTAATGATATGGTTTTAAATTTCAACAAACCTTCATCTTTAATTTAAAAAAAATGTATGTATGAGTTAGAAATTTAGAAGAAACACAAAAAGATATTTTATATGTCAGTGTAACAGGTTTTAATAAATAATGTTCTATTATAAAATATAACATACTAAAACTTATCTAAAACTTTATTTTAGACTTGGTATGTTCCATAAATTATTTCAGTTTTTGTAATGCCATTTTGTCGACAAGTGGAAATTTTGTTAGAAATCTTAATTGCTGCATGAGAGGTTGTGGGATCAAACCCAATCACAGCACATAATTTAATTGGCGTCAAAATAAAATGAAATTCGTATAATATTGCACAGCCAAAATATTCAAATATTTAAAAATAAAAATAAATCATACAATAAAATTCAAAATAATAAAAAAATACAGACTGGATGTGGGCTAGGTATGAACAAACGACGAAGACATATTTATGTACAAAAACCTGGTCAATAATAGTCCTAATGTTGCCTTTTTTGTATGGAATGTATATATTTGCAAAGATATCCTCATACTTTTGTATAAATGCCGTCTTAGCGCGATGCATAACAGCATTGTCTCTTATCAAAGCTAGTATCATGCCACGAATGTATTTATTTATTTATATTATGAATGGTGTTCGTCCATAAAACTGATAACATGCTAGAAAAAGTGTTATAAAATTCTAACTCATCTAACTATTTTTGAGTTAGCATTTTATAATACTTTGTCCAGCACTTTATTCAATCTATAGAAAATGCGAGCCACTGCAAACATATGTTTTGAATATCATTTTGAATTAGAACTTTCATGGCTTTTGGCATTATATTGGCATAAATATTTATTTATTTTTTAGAATTATATGTTTCTTATTTACTGCTAACTAACCATTATATTACTTCATTTGGTGTCCATTTCATGCTAAATTTAGCATTATAAAGTGTCCAATTGTTTGACGATAATGCTCGTTTCTTCACAATTTATTTTTCGAATTTAGCACTATAAGCCAAGCAAACTCTGAAAAATAGTCTGCCACTAAATTTGCCGTTTTATCCTAAAGTATTGGTTGACATTTATTTATACTCTAATGAATTTTCCATATTTTATTTTTCCGCCACATATTTTTTTAGTTTTGTATAAAAAAAGTTGATTTTCATTAATTTAGAGAAAAATTACGAATTATCATAAATTATTATCAATATTATTTTCTAAAATCTCTACTTAAATGTCTAATTTGAAGAAACATAATTGTTCATTAAATTAGTATATATTAGTAAAGAACAATAATTATGGAATGATATTGGTATTGAACTGTTGTCTTTCAATCACGATAAAAAAATATTTTCATCAATAATATTATATAAATTTAAAAAATAATTTTATTTATTATTTTTTTTATTATTATATTTTATATTTAGTAAATTTATTTTGTTATTAGGTTTTTTATTTTTTTTGCTTGCAATATAATAATATTTAATTATATGTTACTTGTTTTTTTACGATACAATTTTATGATACAAATACGTTTTAAAAGCGTTTTCTTTATCTATATCTTTTAAAAATGTAAATGACCAAATTATTCAAACAAATTTTCTGTATCGCCAACAAAAAGTCGATCAAACATTTATCCGCCTATTATTAATACAATCAATATTTTTTAGCCGATGTCTATATAAGCAAAACAAAATATGAACCGCAAATATTTTGCTGGTAGTTGAAACAAATCGATCATCAATATCGACTATCGCTTTTTAGCCGATGTCATTTATGTGTATCTATTATTGTTTTTGATCCTTTAAATTTCATCGGTAGTTTAATCGGTAGTACGCTAATTCGTCGAAAAGACAACTAATATTTTTTGACACAATAATATTTATTTTTTATTTTTGAGCAATAAAATATAATATATTATATGTTTTTTAGGAGAAATATCTTTTAAGAGCATTAATTATAAGTAATTTTCATGGAGTTGGTTTTATATTTTTTTTCATTTACAGTTATAAAAATAAAGAACATATAAGTTCATACCAAAAGTTCAATTTTAAACAAACAAAATGTTAATCCATAAGATTTTCTATGTTTATAGAGTCACCTAAAAATTCCCAAATCCAAAAAATAAACTCTGGGTGACCATTTAAAAGAAAAGTCATACTAAAAACGAAAAAAAGTGTCTCAGCACCTCCTTCCTAATGCAGAGAGACTGCACAATGCACCGCAACCTGAACGCGCTATACTATCTTTAGTTTGCGTGTAAATACATTTAGTATATAAGTTATATGTACTATAAATTTACATAAAAAAGCCATTATTCCGATTTCACTGAAACGTCGTCGCGTCGATAAGTCAATGTGTGCGCGGACCGATTCATTGACTACACACTGGCTGGTTTGCTGAAGCGGTCGAGCAATATATTTTTTTATCGAGAATTCGGTGTATTGTTTGTGAGAGAGTATCTTTATGTATGTGTGTGTGTGTGTACTCGCACGAACCTTTCAATATTTTACAAAAAAAACACGCACATGTAGTTTTGTTTTTGTATATATATCTAATATAGAGTTGTGTTAGGCATTGCGGCACCCAATGATAAAGAATACGCGTATAAGTATATAAATTATTCAAACAGGAGCGACTTTGAAAGCTGGGCGCAACTCACGAGAGCGGCTGCGCGTTGGGGTCCGGTAGCCATATTCTTTTTGTTTGTACGTTAAATGGAAATATTTCAAGTCAATACTACTGGTTTTCAAGTATCTGTCGAATTTATAGATTTATATTTGAGTTTTGGTGGTCGATTGGTCGATTAGATGTTATTAAGTAACCTTTTGTTAAATTGAATTCAGAAATTGTAATATTATCATACAATATGGCGGTAGATGGTCAAATTTAGCTACTTTCGTAGATTTTTTTTCGTCATTTCGTTTTTATTAGTCGAGATGAAGTCATATCGAATGATTTTGAATCTATTGGTCAAGCTGTCTAATTCGTGTAGAAGCTGCTTAATTTTATTAGATTGGTCAAGTTTATTCATCTTATTCTAGTAGATTTGAGATTGACTTATATCTACATAAATAAATCCGTTGAATCAATTTTATGAATCTAATCAAATTTAGCAAGCAAATACGTAGATTTTTTTCCTGACATTTCAGTCAACTTTCTTGTACTGAATCAACAAATCGAAGTCAATAGACTTGTATGTATAGATTAGGTACAAGAAAGTTTGACAAGATCAGAAGATCTGAATCAAGTTTATGACTGGACTTCGATAATTTTTATTAGATTTGTTAAATCGAATTGACTAGTATATTTTTTTAATAGGTCAATTCGATTGGAATAATAAAATCGGATAATTTCAATGGGTTGTATTCAAAAAGATTGTTAGAGTCAAACTGATTCATAAACATTCAAGTAGGCAGAGCCGATTCTACCATATGGGCAGTTGGTGTGGTTGCTTTGGGCGCCATTATAAGAAGGGCGACTGTTTTTATTTTAGAGAAACATGCGTCCCTCATTTAAAAACACATGTATAAATGATAGATATTTTAAATAACAATCAATTGATATCAAACAAACCCTTTGCATAAATACATCCTAAAATAACCGTTTTAAGGGTCTTGAGGAGCTCTCCTTTAAGGGTACGTTCATAAAAGCCAAGAATTGGAAGACGTACTTATGCATAACAGAAGATAACATTTAAATTCAAAATAGTTTTTTCCAAAATTTCAGAAACTTCTTATATAGCGCTTAAAATGCATTTAAATCTTCGAATAAATGTATCTTTGGTTTTAAAAGCTTTTCCAAACCAAAAATATATACAAAGACATTCAAATTAGAAAATAAGGTTCCGATAACTTACGTACAAAAGATTTTTTTAAAATTAAGCCTAGAAGGGTTTTTTAATGACTGGCCAATAAATTGGTAACTCAATTCAATACAATTATCGGTAAATTTATTTCCATTCGAGTTGTAATCATCTTTTTATATTATTTTGATAAAATATTCATATGCTTCTAAATCAGAGTCTTCTTGACTGGATAATAAGATATTAATAAACTTATACCTACTTTTAGCCCGTCAAATTTTTGTCTTTTACTGCTATAGTATTTTTTTTTAAATTAAATATTTGAATACTCTCTTTGATAAAGAGAAAAGAAAAGAAAGAGCGAAATACTGAGTATTTAGAATGATAATATCACTTTTTTTTAAATAGATATGTGTTGAATGAATTTATAAGATTGTCCTAAAATCTATTTTAACTTATTTTCTACTTAGAATGTCCCAATAAATAAAATTAAATGGAATGAAAATGTATGTGGTAATATTAAAAAGTCAACCGGGAAATCGTAAGATGAATAAGAGTTATGCAAATAATACTTGTGGTTAATTGAATAATTAAGATAGTTCCATACTATTTAAATCTATTTGGTAAATTTGGTTCTATGTTGACTAGTAAGTTCTAGTTGATTCGTCATTTAAATTCGAATCAACTCGACTGGTAAACAATTTGAGCGGTAAATTTTATGGTCAATTTTGACATGCATTTTCATAACTGAACTCGTACATTTAAGTCAATTTAATTTAAAAGCTTTGTATAGAGAATTTAAAATATATTTGACTGGTAACTTGTAGCCGATTTGACTTGTCGACTTGTCGATTAAATTCATTTCAATTCTATTGGTAAGTTCGGGTCGAAATTAACTAGTAATTTCGAGTCGACTCCAGTATGATGTATTCTATGTAATTAGAAAATGTAAGTGTAAGTTCTAGTAATTTTACTGATAAATTTGAAATAGAAAGAAGAATAAGCTGTTTTTGTATATTTGATTATATTTATGGTATATTCTTATCAATTAGAGTATCAAATTCTAGGTAATTCTTAATTTTTCTAAGTCAATGCAACGAATTATGTCTTTTCGACTGGACATTTGAGTTGATTTGACTGTCTAAATATACCAGTCCAGTTTGAGTTAATTCATAAATCATGTAAATTGTAGGCGAGATGATGATGAGTTGAGGGGGGATCGTCTCACCGAGACTAGTCTAGCACGTATGCCACCAGAAGGTCTTATTGTACTATAATTAATTGTAGGCGGCTTAATTAAGGATTTAAAATTTTAAGATCTCCTCTGGTAAATTTTAGAATATTTGTCATTTCGACTGGTAAGTCGATGGAGTCGATTTGAATCGTTAATTTTATTGATAAATATAATGTTTTGCGACAGGTAAATATTAGTGTATTTTTTGGGCATATTTGAGTATAATATATATTTATAAAAATTCATATGATAAATTCGTGTCAACTCGGCTGGTAAATTAAAATTAATTCTTTTGGTATTTTTTGCCTGGTAAATTTAAGTCTACATAAACATGCTATTTTGACTGCTCGGCGGGTAAGTCGAAATTTATGTCGATTTAATTGTTGAATTCGACTTGTAATTTTGATTCGATTCGACTTGTAAATTTGTCATTATTTTTTGTTGATTCCACTGGTGAATCCAAATAATTGATTAAATTAAATTCAACAGATAAAAAATTATCTATTTAAAATAAATTTGATACTTTCTTTAATGGCAAATTATGGTCAATCGTTTTAAAAAGATATAATTTCAATTCGATTTCTTATAATTTGAGTCGTTTCCCCTGGATATTCGTGTGACATCTGAAATACAAACTATATAACTCCTATCGATTTCAATTTAAGGATCCGGAACCCTTAACTTTCAGAGTTCTCATTAAATTATTTATTTTCATTTAAAATTACAATCTTGAACTGAATTTTCGATGTTATTTCAAGCAGTACCGTATTCATTCTCGGATGCTCGTCTATTTTCGTGTAATTTATTATGTACACATTCTTTATTCTCTGTCACAACTTATTCCCATGTATTTAAAATATACAATTTTTCTAAATTTGTAATAACCGCACCCCCGAAAATGGAGCTTTGAAAATTGGTATGAGTGTGTGTGTGTGTTTGTGTATCATCGTCACTGTAAATTAACTTTGCATGTCAAGCTCGGAGACCAAGTCGCGTCGCCCATTTTCCTATTCACGTGCTCGTGCGCGCACATATGTAATTGAATGCAGACTTAAGAGCAAACACTTTTTCAAAGGAAAATGCAGGAAATGTCCCGCTATATTTACACGCCTGCGATTTTCATGAGGT
>JAAAKO020019884.1:0-15289 GCA_010015015.2 Bolitophila cinerea | reverse complement strand
ATATAAATATTAAATATATAGTATACGAGTATAATTTGTGCAGACTCATATATTTATATATTCACTCGTATATATACTATGTACAGCACGCGAGAATTTACCCTGGAACATTGTAGTGGTGTCGACGGACTTTTTAGGGATGTAGAGAGAAGGGCATGCAGTGCCTGCAGCCATGCGAAACGGAACGAGCGATACTCGTGCTCTGATAAGCATTGTCGCGCACGCGCTAAATTCAAGATGGAAACGGAAACGCACCACCACACACACCATATAGTCTTCTCTGTGCTTTTGTGGGTTTGTTTTTAAACATTTTAGAATACAAACCCTTTTTTGTGCACACAAAAAAAATTATCAACGTAGCAAAAAGGAAAACAAACACATTTTAACCCTACGATGGGCAGCTTGGCCTAGTCAGGCTCATTTAGAATTGAAATATAGATATTTTTTGTTTTCCACGGATCGAGCTTCAACTTTAAGACAGCTATGCTACAGGCCCGCTGATCAATAACCGCGGTATTCCGGTTTGTTCTCTGGCGCTATGCATTATTTTCAAAAAACGAAAAAAGTCTGACGATAAGTCACTACTGGAGAGCAGTAATTGCGGGATTATCTCGCTAGAAAAAGGTTCCATCTCTCAAAAAATATAATAAATATAAAAATATAATAATAAAAATAATATAATAAAAATTGTTTTTCTAATCTTATACTTGTTTTTTTAAGTATTATCTTGTTATTTTGCGGTCAAATCCATTCCTTCATAAACATAATTCTGTGACTTATTGCCTGAATTTTTCGTGGCGTTAAGTCTCTTGAAATTAAGTTACATTACTCTTACGATTTTTCCTGGCTTTAAGTTTCTTGAGAATAAGTCACAGTCGGCCTGTGAATTATTCTTAGGTTTTTTTTGAGAATAATTCTCAATTTCCTGACGTTAAGTCATTCAAAAACAAATAACAACAACAAAATACACGGTGACTATAATTCACAATCGCCGTGAGTTTAAAGTCTCTTGAGATTATTTCACCTCACCTGAGAAGGAGAAGGTTTTCTCCAAATCTATTTTAGTGTTTTAGGGCTCAGTTGTTTACATGAAAATACATGAAAAATAATGTAATATCATTATTTATTTTTTTGTGTACATTTGTTTAGTCACAAAAATGTTTTTTGTAACATTTATTATTAGTTTTGGGCCTTTTTTTGGTATGACCATATTATTTTTTATGGTGCAGAATTGAAGCCTTTTAGCTTATATTATATATATTTATATATATATGTAGTAGTCTCTTATCAGCCAAATAAGGATTACTAACCATCGGGGTTGTGTTGTTAGTACTTGAACAAATAAGCTCCACTCTGAGGGTAGCTCAACATGATACAATACAATAATATGATATGACAAGTTGTGTGAACTCGTAAATCGTAATGGTCAGCAAATCAGCCGAACTTTTTTTGTAAAATTAAAACAATCAAAAATTACCAGAAGACGTGTTTGTTTTAAATTTATAACATAGTAAAGTAGACGTCTTCTCGTATTTTATGATCGTCTCAATTTTTCAAAATTTGGGGCTGGAGTGTGGAATCGTTAACTTGCGCTATGTCCCACAAAGGATTAAAGAACATGAAAATATAGATTCTGGTATATATTCATAGTTTACAAATATATACCAAAAGTGCTAACATTCACATATATTAATGGAACACCTGCCTAAAAAATACCACGAGAATCTCTATCTCCCAATAAATTGCCCAAACGGCCAAGTTACCGAAAGGGGTTAAAGAACAATACATATTTAAACTTTATAAATGCCTAAATATATACGCATAAAATTCCAGATTTCGGCGATGATGCGACCAATATTTTTTTTAATGATTGAAAATAACTTTTCATAAAACGTTTTTCAACTAATGTCGACGATCGGAATCGATATTCGATTGAGTCAATTCTAAGTAACAATAATATCATAAACATTTATAACCGTTTTCATTCGATACTACTAAGATGACCGTTATGTGATTTTTTTCACCATTGACCATAAAGTGTCTCCTACAAATATTTTTATTGGCTTGGATTTGATCTATATATATTTGATCTATAATCATTTTGGTTTAAAAGCCTGGTTATAATCAAATTTAGCATATATTAAAACAACAGCTGGCCACGTGGAAATTGAAAAAGGCCGGGTTCCTGATTGTAATTCCTAATATAAACACAAATAAAAAAAGTTTTAAAATTTACAATTAGAAGAATTTTTAAATAGGATATAAAAGAGATTTAGATACAAACAAATATAATATTTTTTATTACTTCCATTTTTATTTTTTTTTACTTAAAATGATATAAAAACTGAATTGTTTTAGGTATCCGCAGATAAAGCTTCAATTTTTATTTTATGTTTTGTATGATTCCTATTAAAATACCAAATAATTTGCTTAATAAATTAAAAATTACAATTAATGAATTGAATCCCTATTTAAAAATATTACCAAACTTTTTCTTTTTTTTTAAATATTATGTTGTTTTTTTAAAGAATATATCAGTAATTTTTTGACTAGGCCTTGATTTTTTTGCTTATTTTTAAATTTAAATAAAAACTCAAATAAAAGTATTTTGATTGATTTTGCGCAAGAGACATATGATAGTGTTAAATTTAAATTTTAAGACAATACACCACACAATGTAAATAAACATCAATTTTTTGCCGCGAAAAAAAGTTTATTGTCAGGTTTAAAAACAACAAAAATTGCTAATGACAAAATTACCTTTCAGAATGAGGCTTGATAGCTTTTTCTACAAGTACGGGCGAAAAGCATCCGCTCGTTTTATATGCATTTTTTACGTAAATCAAACAAAGAATCAAATTCGCCGAATGAATACCATTATGAAATTATAAAAAGTAAAAAACAATCGGATTATTAACATATTTTTTTTGTTTGTTAGTTTTGTCATGGCAGATATTTTAGGCTGATCAATATTAATACAGAAAAAAGGGAAATTTCTTACCCACTATGTTTAGCACGGTGACTGGCGAAAAAACATGTTCTTTCTTATTTCATATATATACATTCGAGTATATATATGTATATAACTTATATATATATATATATAGATGAGATATATATATATATCTCATCTGTGCAAAATACGTATATGTTAGTGAACTGAGCCACTACCCCTAGAAAATGCCCGGGCTCTCGTTTGCTCGTACTACATATACAAATACATATAAACATTATATTAATATACTATATGAACAGGAGATAAGGTCATATTTTTTTTGTTCAGTTGCAGTTCTGGATGAGACGCATTTAATATATAATATATCATGTCGAGATAAAATCTACAATATAAAACTAACTACCGATGAAATTATAGAAATAAATTCAGCGTTCGCAAAATGTTATATAGTTTGATTGCACTTGCCGATTGCAGCGAGCCTGCATAAAATGGCATAATAAGCCACCACCAACGCTACCACAAGGGTCGTGGTTACGGTTATTTCGGTCTCTCCGATTTAATATAAATATTTCCTGAAGCAGGTGCTAGATCCATTGCAATGTGTTTTTTGGTGCAACGGTCATGCACTGTGAATTATGAAATATATATACTTATTATGTATATTTATCTGCATTTACCATAATAAAAGGTCCTTGATATGCGAGTAACGTACACGGAAAACAGCACCGTTTCTATTTTCGCGCAGACATGTGCATTGTGCAATGTGCGTAAATACACAGGAGCAATGAACTTCAATATTTGTAATAAAATAATATATCTATTTCATGTATTTTTGTATGCTGTGTAGTGTATATACCTCATAGCATTTTGTATATCGCATTTTTGACAACATGTAGATGTAAGCACCGTACACATTAGATTTATTTATATATATAGTAAAAATGGTATTCGACCCCTAACAAATAGGCATATACCATGTCGTTACATTACCACCGTTGCGAGCTGAGTTGGGATATTGTCGAAAATGATTTGGGTCCAATGTACGCGTGCTTGTATAATGCACATAAGCGAGTGAACACGAGAGCAAATAACTGACAACCACAAAATACAAGTCGTATTGCACACATTTCTGAAATTGTACAATGATTTTTAATTTAAAAATTAAAATAAAATAATCCAGAAAAACTGTTACAATATTCGCGCATACAAAGTTCAGTGCTTTTTTAACTTTAAGGAAATCATGCTCGCGCAAAACTCGAGCAGAAACATTGAATTGAACATCGATGCGATGTGATACATGAAGAACACTCCCGCATTTTTACGTATAATTTAAAGTTACTCTAGCGACAAACGCCCACAATGGTCAGTATATTGAGGAAGGAATTTCAGACACTCTTGCTAAGGAGATGCCGTAATCAAATTAAATAGGTATTTTCTTACTATCAAAGGTCATCGTTTTACATTTACCAAAATTTAAAGTAAGATAATTCCACTCACACTTTGATGATAATGAGTCCCCTTTATCCGACAATTATAAAGATTTTTAAATCATCCGCATACATATGTCACTTGGAGTTCGTATAGACAGTGGGAATATCGTTTATATTAAATATATATCATATTATTATTTAGTGAGCACCCCGAATCTCACCGTAAACAAACTAGACCGCCAATTCTCGAACCTAACATATTATGTTTGACCGTTTAGATATAATTGAATCCAAGATAAGTGCACACAAATTTCGTGCAACTTTTAGATAAGATAGCTGTGATGCAGTCTATCGAAAACTTTGCGAATACCATTGAGCCGGACTGAATAATTTCCATTGAATTGATCCGACATAAAACCGCGTTCATAATCGATATCGTTCTTCTTATCTGAACAGTCATCACATCACAAAACATTGACTCAAAAAGTTTAGCTATTGTAGGCAAAATAGCTACCCCTCTGTAGTTTAAAATATCACTTCTGGATCCATTTTTGAAAATGGGTGTGATATAAGACCTTCAACGATCTGGAAATACGCCAGATGAAAGTGATAAGTTGAAGATTAACTGAAGAGACTCAGCGAGAGCCTCAGCACTTTTCTTCAAAAACAACGGTGGAATCTCGTCAGGAACTCTGCCCTTATTTACATTAATGTTCAAAAGTTAATTTAAGACATCCCTGCGAGTAAAGGACATTTAACCGAAATCAACGCTTTCATAAACTCTAAAAGGTTTATCTTAGTAGCGGTCCAACTGAACCTTTGCTTTATCCGAAGTGTATACACTTTCAAAAAAATTACCAAACATTGCGCATATGTCCTTGATATCAGAAGATTTCACATCGAAGGAAAACCTTTTGTTTTTTTCTTATTGTCCACGTATGACCAGAATTGAGATGGAATTAGATGATTTTAGATGGATTTTCCTGAGGTACTCATCGTAGAGCCTACTTTGTGGTGATATGAATCTACATCTCAGACTAGCATATATACTTTGAATGGTCAGTCGCACTATTTGTCCGTTTGTACCGTTTATGCTTTAGTCTTTCAAGTTTTTCAAGAGTGAACAATCGAACCAGACAGGAGCCTACTAGATATCATATCATATCATCTTTTCGTGGGTCGCATCGTTATCAACCGCGCCTCGTTTAGTCCATAGGGTCGTCATTAGTAATATAATTAAGTGCGTCGCGTTCATAAAAAGTTATTTTTAGAAACAATAAAAGTGTGGTGCAAATGTGTGTCGTAATTATGGTTACTGTTTACCACCAATTAGACGAATTCAATCTATACTCCTTTAGTGACGTATATACGTTCACTACTAATTTTGTCTAGGAACGCCAATATAACACCACCACCCCTTTCTCTAGTGCTATTTGACACCGATCTATCTCACCTATACGCTATACACAATAAAGTCATGTTCAAACAACACTTTCATATATTATATAGCTGGTACAAGCCATGCAATCACATCGTAGTTGAAGGCTGTGCTAGCCAATAAGAAGTGCCTTGTCTTAGATCTGAGTCCTCGGACATTCTGGTAATAAAGAACAAAATGGTTTCGGTGTATTTTGATGTTCCATTGTTTCACTAGATATTTTATTTAATAATTAATGTATTGTTTTGTTTATTCACACACCCAAATGTATTTGTATATATATGTATATAAAAATTAAATAAAAACGGTCAGTTGGCTAAAGCTGTTGACGTCATTTAAAAAAAGACGTTGAAGATCAACTCTCAGATATCCCAAGTTGAAGCAGCTATTGACGACAAATTAAAGTTTTCCGGTATGGATACGCAGGTATATATGGACCTGATTTAAGCGCCAGATAACCAGATTATGTTGTAAAAACTTGTTAATTTATATAATTTAATATAATTTAATAATTATAAAATATATAATTTTTGTTTTTTAAATACACATATTATTTAATTTTATCCAGCAAGTATATTTCATTTTAAACTATAAAATATGATTTAATCCAAAAATCAATACTAAATAGTTTCATTGCAAATATTTGCAGCTCCCCACACGCCATTTAAAAATCTCTCTTATCACCATCAAGGTAGCTTATAATGTACTCTCTGTAAGTTGGTACATCTAGTACATATGTACTTGTACATACACCCTTAAAAATCAATACTATATGATTATATACCCAGCGCCAGAAAGATTCGCCTATATCAATAAAAAGCAAATCATTAATGTTACAAATGAATATAAATGAAAAAACATATTCTCTACAATATACGTTTGTAAAAAAACGTCTGCGTTTCAATCTTCGAGCATGTAATATAAAATACATGCTCAAACATTTCAATCATCGAAAATAAAAGTAATATATCTCTTTAGCAATCGCAACACATTCCTGATTGCTAGGAGTCCTAATTTTCCCGGATAATAATTTATAGCAAGAGGTACTGATTTAAATTAAAATAATTAAGTGGTTTCAGATAGCGAAACTGTTAACACGCAGTAAATATCAGTTATTATTATTATTACTAAATATGCGCTTCAACTAAAGCGCCAAGAGCTTGGTTTGGTCTGGTTGAATTTCTCTGTGTGCCCCTAACTTCACTTTACAGAAGTTAGGTTTTCCATTGTTACAAGTTTCTCCCTTGGCTCGTTATAATTTCTTTCTCTTAATATGATTGTGAAGTTCGTCTAGAGATTGGAGTATGGGGCCACTCAGTAGCTTACGTTCAGTACCTGTCTTTAAGACAGCCCTCTTCTCATCATCATCATCACCCCGGGCCTAAGCGATGCTTTATAAAAATCTCTCTAAATGTATCATTTAAAGATTTTTTTAATTATTTATTTATTATAAAAAATGATGATCTAGTTTTAGATTTATTTTATTTTGAATACATTTTGAATATTACAGTGTTGTTATGTTACGCTGGCGATTATTTCCGGTGCTGGGCTGTACTCTCTGAATCTGCTTTTGTATAAGGATTTGTATGTGTGTACCAACAATATATATATAGTACCATATAAGGTACAATATATGCAAAATATATTAAAGTTACCATGCGCTGTGACAGTGTATAAAATTATAAAATATAATATATAATAATATTACATACTAGAAAATGTCTGCTCGTGTATATGTGTATTTGTAGTTTGTATAATATACCACTTCCATATTACATATAGCACCCTTAGAAACCGGCGCAAGAAATATCCGTACAGATGTGTATATGAAATGTGGAATGTTTATATAAAATATATTGTATAATGTATATTAGGGATGTTTAAAAAACCTTTTTAGGCCCATATTTTTTTTTAAAAAACGCCATGATTTTGTTGTTGTTGGTAGTTTAAATTATTTTACTCCGATATTTTTGTTTTAATTTTATAATATTTAACTTTATTGTAAATCCTACCAACCTATTCAAAAACGTTACAATAACAATATCAGAATTAAGTTAGTTCGAATTCGGCTTTTCATAAGCCTAGTTTTTTGAGGTGGTTTTTTATATATATATAAGTCAGATTAAAATTACGCCTTGTCTATCAAAACACGGCAAATATTATATATATATATATATATATATTTTAATAAACTGTACCTCCTTACTTTACCAGCATTTTTCAATGCACATCCTAATCCTAAACATTTATTTTTTATTATCATTTTTATTAAGGTTTATGCAAAAACAAAGACAAAAATACTAGCACGATGAAAAATCGAAAACCTTTTTTTCAACACCCCTAATGTATATATGTATATGACTCACTATCATTATACGAAGATTTAAAGCCCGTTTGAAAGGTGCGCCCGGTGGCAGGGCACCTCATATCGCATATTATACAATAAGTGTGTGCGTGTACACGTGCTCGTATATATTTCGTAATAATTATTTACAAATTACACACGGTAAATATATTCTACACACAATATATTCTGATGCGTGCAGCAAGCATGCTGCTAGCAGCACAGCTGAGGTGCACCACGTTTTGGTATGTATAGGTATATGTAATATAGTGGTAGTGATATATGCATTAAAAAACGGCGGACAACTTTCTCTTTATTATCACCCTTTCGGTGATCGGTAGTATATGTTGTTTTATAGGGTCTTTAAGCCCAGTATTTATAAGGCACAGTGTTCAAAGGGTAACTGGGGATTTCTTTGAAATCGGTCGAGCTCTAGGTGATTTAAGGATGTAATATACATTTGTTTATATCCCTTTTTTAAAATCATCCATGGATTGTTTAAGGACCATTAACTTAAAGCCAATTCTCTGTATTGTAAATTGTAAAAAATGGCATATGTTCTTTTGAATCTTGAAAAGGTATTAAACTTGATTGATAAACGGTGAATAGCGGCGATACTGTCACCATTCATTTACATGAGTGCCAACGTTAAGCCATTCCTTTTTTACACCACTTCAAAAGACAAAACCAATCCAATTATAGAAATCTTTATTTCGTCGACTATAAATAAGTATAAGTTCAAAGAAGTATTTAAATTATAACTTTTTGATTTTAAAATTTCTTGCCACTAAACCCAACGGTTCTCAAACATCGCAAAATCTTACCCTGAACAGCTTTCAGGAATGCATCGATAAACTACATAATTTTTTTTTCTAAAATGTAGTTATCCTAAAATAAATTTTCAAGATTTATCAAAAAGAATGTATCCTTGGATTATCAAAAAAAAAGTATACTATATACAAAAAAAAATCCGTTCATGCAAAGGGTAAAAAATTAAAACGTTCCTATAACAAAGTTTTAAAGAAATATTTTTTAAACTCAAACAAATGTGTAATGTGTAATAAACAAAAAAAAAACAATTCAGATTTGGCTAATAAGCACTACTTATAAATCTTGATTAGGAAGAACGTCACCTTACATGTTTATCGGCGACGGTCAATTTCTTCCAATCCTTACGTAAAGACAGATACATTTTTTAAAAATAAAATTGGAGATAGTGGTGTATAATGTAGAGAAAATCCGCATATATCCCAAATGGGATACATAAGGATACCTTTTTTCTATGTTTCTGGCAATATTTCGAAAAATTCTTCTACAGAGGAATTTATAATAAGACAATAAGACTCTGATTGCAATGGGTACCATTTAAAAAATAGAATAACATTTCCCTTTTTTGCATAAGTATACTGATGTAACACTTATTTTCTTCTTTATTTATATAATATTTTAAACTATAATTTTGATTTCAGAATTTCACTCAGAGACTTCGTATACATTGGACTGCGCTCCGTGGATCCTATGGAGAAATTGATTGCTTCAAAATTCGACATGCATCTGTATGGAATGGAGGTAAAACAGAATAAACTCATTATATTAATATGCAATACCTTAACGACTTTACCACAGGACATTGACAGACATGGTATCGTGAAAGTGTGCGAAATGGCCATGAAAGCCGTTGATCCCGACCAGAAAAAGGGCTTCCATGTGAGCTTTGACATTGATTCGTTGGACGTGCTGGAGGCGCCTAGTACGGGAACACCAGGTGCGTGAATCATATAATTCTTTATCTCCTAGCATCATCAACTAAATTATATGTAATCTCTTTATTTAATTTGAAGTCCGTGGTGGACTTAGTTTACGCGAGGGCACCTACATTATGGAGCAGTTCGCGAAAACCGGTCGATTGGAAGCTGTTGATCTCGTTGAGGTCAACCCCAGCATTGGAAGTCTGATGGACGTTAAGAAAACCGTTGACGCAGCCATACACATTCTAAAGGCAGCGTGCCTTACACAGCGCAGTGGCAATCTGCCATTAGAGATCTCAGAGATTCCCAAATAGTGCGTGCGTTATACGCATTGATCGAAATCTTACGAGTGCGTTGTTTTTCATTAATCACAATGTTTGAATTCATTATAAAATGCTATAAAATAAACATATCCCAAATTAGGTACGACAGTAATTAATGGTTCTTCGGAAAACTCAGGATACTATATTTTAATTTGCATAAATATGTTATACGTTTTGTACGCACGATGAGAGAGGGGAAATTAGGGTATATATAGATGTATTATTGTTTACTCTACTACCGCGTATAAATGTATATAATGTTTTATATACATGAATGCATACATATATACACAATAACAAACCCTCTCATTTTTATATACTAATACATACATATCTCCCTATTTTTCTGCGCATATTTCGAATAACTTGCTCTTGCAATCTAAGGTTTACGTGCACGAAGTGTAGAAAATATAATACATACAATGATAAAATATATTCTACTATAATAGAGTATATAGTATTTTTTTGTATAAAAAATATACACGCGTGCCAATTGTATACATTTAATTATTTGTTCTTGTACTTATATATTAAATTAATATTTAATAATATTAAATTATGCATTTAGTAATTATTTTGTATTTCGGTGTTTCTCTGAATAAACACAATAAAAATAGTAGATATTTTTATTAGTGTTCAGATTTCTGTTCAGTCGGCTACAGCTATTTCTTAAATATTCGTTTTAGTACCTCTGTTTTAGTTCCATTAGGGTTCTAGAAATATAATCGAACAATGTGTTTTTAATCAATTTATTATTATTTTAAGATATTTTGAAGTTAGAAAAAAAATTATATAAATGTTATTCATGAAATTATTAAAATAAGGTTCAAAAATTGAAAGTAATAAGGAGGCAGTTCAGTTTATCGAGGCCAAAATGCAAAACACCAACTTTTGATAGAGAATGCCAAATTTAAAGATGCATTTTCTGTGTTGTAACAATTTAAATATCGGACGAGCGCGCTCGTTGCAGATAAACATGCACGTCTTTTTTGAGAAACATGCAATATCGAAGCTGAGAGCCGAGAGAACAATAGACATTTTTTGTTAAATCGATAAGTTTAGGACCGATATTTTTTATTTGATCTCTCTGAAACTGCATGCATTATAATGTAAATCCAGCTTAAGACACCTTTTATAAAAAACATCAAAATCTGTAAAACATGGTTGTAATTAAATAAAATTATAATTTTCTAGAGAGAATTATATATAAATAAAAAAAAGTCTTGTTGATAATAAAATACTTTATGTTTATTAATGGAAATAGAATTTTACAACATGCTATTTTTAAAATTTATTCATTTCTATAATATTCTAATAAAATAATAAAAATAACCAACTCAATTAGTTGGTACCAAAACCCATTTCAAATTTTGCGCCCTCTACAAAAGGCGCCAAAAGATATGCAACTATTCACAATAAGACTCTGCAATACCGACTAAAAGTTTGGGCGTCCTCCACTGCGAACGCTGCGAGTGCTGCCTAAACTGTCATGTGTCAGATCAGGATCAGCTGTCGCTGTCATTAAAAAAATTGTAATTCCGCGGTCGCGTAATTTTCATGCTAGGATTTCCATTTATAACCATAAATATTTTTTAAATAATAATAATATAAT
The DNA here is from genome assembly GCA_010015015.2 of Bolitophila cinerea. Lineage (NCBI taxonomy): Eukaryota > Metazoa > Arthropoda > Insecta > Diptera > Mycetophilidae > Bolitophila > Bolitophila cinerea. The sequence goes on along the minus strand of JAAAKO020019884.1, from coordinate 3,438 downwards.
AAATTAAACATTATATATCTAAGGTTTGTTTCCGTGTGAATAATATTCAAATGAAACGTGATAAACTCAATCTTTTTTTCAGTCCACCATGAATTTCCTGCGACAAACCCTATCGCTGACCAGGAGCTTTGCAAGCGACGGTAAGATTTGTGATTACAAGAAACGTTTACTAACTTTGAGAACAGTGAAATAGATGCTTTCCCACGAGCACACGTGCACCCAAGCCAAACTACGAGTTTCCAATTTATTTGCGTATTCGTCCAAACAATAGGACACCACGAATACCTCAGATACTAACACAACATTCACAGCTGCACTGAGACATCCTATAAGATCACCTCAATCGCTTAATTCGCAACACTTCATTCACAATTCCATACAACAACAACAAAGCAACCGCAAAACAGCAATCAATTTTCATAAAAGATTCAATTTACGCTCTACCATTGTCCAGCCCGTTTTTCCCATTGCCGGACGAAAATGTTTGTGTGTCCGAATCCAATACGATTCAATGCAAGAGAGTGTCTAATTTGCATAAATACATGCGACCGCCGGCAATGTTCGCGTAGGCGACAAAAACCCCCGTAAAAGGAATGTAATAAGAATAATCCTTTTCTTTTGTGCGACTCAAAATTATTCTTGCAGGATTATCGGCATTTCTTATTCATAATTTCAAATGTTCATTGCAAATGTGTATTGTTGCGGAAATATGAAATAATAATAACGTTTTTTTGTTGGACGAGAATGTAATTCCGTTTTGAATGAATTTTCAATTATCCGTGTGCACGTGTGCAGCGATTGTCTGGTGGGAGCTGGCAATAGTATAGTTGGATTCCTGCAAGCATCTTATATGCTTTATTTTGTGTATTTTAACATCTTGGTTTGATTGTGAAGTTAAAGGAACATGCATTCTACTTTGAATTATTTAAAAAAAAACGAATAAATAAATAGATGAATAAATGAGCCGCTGTCGGGAGTCGAAATTGGGCGGTCCAGTCTACCATCTACCGTGCACAACTCCGACGCGTTGTCCTTCTCGGCCTTTGCGTCGGTTACAAAGATGTATGTTAAGAAAAAAAAATATTTTTTCATATGACCATCTTTTTTTATGCTATTGATTTGAATACAATGTGCATTAATTTGCGTAGAATCTCACTAGAATCTCAGCACTAAAATGCATCTCAGTCCAAAATGTAATAAGACTAGCGATTTAAATTGCTCTATCATGCTTTGTTATTAAAACAGTTTCCCGTTTTTACAAACTGTCAATTTCATAATGTATTCCCAGACTTCTTTATATCCCATATCAAAAATAAGTCCCGCATCCAGCAGTTCCCACCAATCCTTTTTCTTAGTGACCACTATCAAGCCTTTCAATTTCAATAATTGCATTTTTCCTGTACACACAAACACAACAATGCATCAGAGATATTGAACTACATTCTTTTCTGTGTTGCTTCTGCGCCACATTCACGTTTATTGCAAACATGTCAATAACAATTGAATTTTGAATCGTTGTCCAGAAATCAAAAACGCTCGTTGCTCGCACACACACACACACACACACACACACACACACATGAACACAATGCAACAATATGCATGCTACAAATAAAAACACCCAACATTTAAGCCATATTTGTATGGGCTGACCACAACACACACACACGCATGATTTTTTGAGATTAGACACATCTGTCTAACACGAACACTCGTCGTTGTCGTCACAAAATAGATGCGCAAAATCACACAAAAATTATTATTATGAAAATATGAATATTCCAGCGAATCATGCGCATATGTTAGACAAAGATGGACTTAGGAAAAGGAGTACACGAAGTGCATGCGCAGGTGAAATTTGAACTCGTTTGTCCAGCACACACAAACAACAAAAATGTGTGTATATGTGTGTGCCTGCAACAAAAGAACCGTTCTTATGAATTATAATAAATATAATGCATATATACATATATGTATATATACCATGTGTTGGTAAAGGGTAACATTAGTTTCAGTGCATGGTCAAATGGTCAACCCATGAACTAATGCATATGCTTGCATCTCGTGCAAACACAGCACCTTTCCAAGGATAATAATAATATAATATAATACCGAAGAAAGGATTACACACGATAGTAGTCGGTTTCATATATACATAATACATGTACATAGTTTTTCAGCAGAACTTAAGATTTTATTATTATGTGCCCGTTTGAAAATATGAATAATAATTATCTATGATCGTGAATCGTGATAACCTGATAAATATCACACACCAAAACCGATACCTGTTCAAAAAATTTGCTGATTTTGAAAATATCATATGCGATGCTTGCAGGCCTTGCATATACAACTACTGATATTAAAAATTATGGAGGTTTAGCCCTAAGCAAATGTTTTTATAAACTAAAAGCTTAAAATTAAAATTATACCATTTTTACGTTAAAATACTCTAAATTACGCTAAAATACTAAGGTCATATTTCATCAGTTCTGGTAAATTTTTGAATAATCACTACTGAATTATTATTAGTCCGATTGGAGGCAGATAATCACCTGAATAAAATGTAAATTTCTTCAACTTTGATAACAGAGATAATAACAAATCCGTGATTACTCAACAAATAATCGATTTTGACAGATTGCGTCAATTTATAATAGGATTTTAATGGTACGCGGGAATCAGCCAATCTAAACCAAACTCGCCTACTTTTTTTTTGGTAACCGCATAGTGAGAAAATTAGTGCCTCGGACACAATATTCGGCAAAGGGCACACGGATGCTGTTGATACGCCAGCAAAGTCTCTCTCTTTTTCAAATCCGTATTTCATAAAAACTGTTTTTGAAAATCTTGATCGTCCATGTCTTATTGCTTCAATTAATTTAAAGAAAATATTCATATCACAGTAATTTGTTTATAAAATCTTTGTCCTAATTTCAAAAAAATATATTTGTATATTTTTGAAAGAGTACTATCTCGAGGAATTATAGTTTAATTTTAATAAATATAAATAAATAAAAATGGTTCAGTTTTTTATATTTGTCAATAAAATGGGAGTGCATAATGCTCCACCCTATTTAAAAAAAAAAAAACAATAATATTTAAAAATAACTGTATCCTCTATAAATCTGGAAAAAATATCAAAATCTGTTGAGAAGCTTTAAAGATATCGATATTTAAAGTTTATTGTACGTCTATATCACTTAAAAGCTTTATTAAAATTATAAAAATATTTTAAAAAAATATTTAGTATTTTAAATTTAAAAAAATGTAAGATATATAATATATATTATACATTTAAATAACCATATCTTCAAAAATAACTACTTAAACGAATTTGATATTTTTTCAGATTTATAATTTTTAAATATTATTTTTTATAAATTAGGGTGGAGCATTAGGCACTTTTATTTAATTGTAATTTCTTTATTTAAATCT
>JAAAKO020019873.1:0-15292 GCA_010015015.2 Bolitophila cinerea | reverse complement strand
GATGAATAAGATCGAATTTTGCCAAAAAAAAATGTGTTTTTCTTAGTTATCCTACGGACTTATTGAGTGATGTGTTACCAACAAAAAAGGAGTACAGAATTTATATAAAAACTTTGTTTTTTAGAGTTGATTAATTTCATATATTTGAAGAGTAATTGCACATGCACGCTTGGTGAAAGGTTTTTGAAAACAAAAATATATTTTTTTTAACAAAAAAATATTATATATTTTTTTTGTTTTATTTAATATTTTCAGATTGAAATAGTTTTATATTATTTTGGCTTAATTTTTAAATAATAAAAAAATTTCAAAATTAAAAATTAAACAAAAATTAAGAAAAAACAATATTCTCACAATAAAATAATAATCTGTGTCCAAAATAAATAATAAATGTCACAGAATAAAAGTAAATCCAAAAGTATCACCATAATAAATTAAAAATGTGCACAAATACATATTTTTAAAAAATATTTAAGTGACATTATCTTGATACATTTTTTTTTGGTAAAAATATTTTTATTAGTACAATAATTTAATCACGATAACAATAATTGTTCATTGTAACAATTTGTTTTTATATTTTGGGCAGAATATGTTTTTAATAAACACTATTTATAAGTGCTTCTTCGTTTTGGATTTGGTCTTGCACCATGAAAATAAGTGCAGTTTTTAAACTGCAATTTCATGCAAGATTGTGTTCCTGTGTATTACGGTACAAGTCAAAAAAAAATGTATTATAAAATCATTAAAAAAAAATAATGATAAAAAATTGAATGTATACTGCATATAACTTCCATGAAAATGAAAAAAAGATATTTTAGTTCTTAGATTAAAATATCTTTTAAGGTACTTTACCTTAAATTCTTAATTTTATATTAGAGTTCCGGTTAATTTTCTTGATGTTATTTAGCGATGATTATAAATATGAGCTATGATTACTGTAAAAAAACTTAACATCCGCTCGTTTATTAATATATCTTTTATACAGGGTGATACATCCATAGAAAAACTTCGTGTAAGAATTCCTTCGTCAATTTTACGACAAAACATACAAATCAAATTTTGTTGAAAACTTTAAAAAAAAATGTTTCGGTTTTCAATCGGGACTCATTTAAATTAATGTATTTTTTTCTATTGAGCTACATGAATAAGTGTTGCCAAAATCTTTCAGATAAGTTATTACATTTTCCCAGTGAAGTCGTAGTTTTCGAGAAAAAATATAAATCAAAAAAATATATATCAAAGATTACAACCACAAGTGGCAAGTGTGATAGATTATCTGAAAAGACTTGGCAACATCTGTCTAAATAAAACATAAGAAAAAAATCCAACGGGTGCTTAAAAAGTTACATTCATTTAAATTAGTTTTAGTCGAAAACCGTTTTTTTTCAAATGGCTACCATTTCTAAGGGAAGCGATTTTCGACAACATTTTATTTGTATGTTTCCTCTTAGAATTGGTCGAGGAATACATACACGAAGTTTGTTTATCGATGTATGATCTACCCTGTATATATAAATTAGGTAAAAGTCTGTCTGTTTGTCTGTGACTCTGTGTGGTCTGAAACTTTGTTTGTGGATATGGGGCCACCCAATTCAGGTCATAGGATAGTCAGGGGAAAGATGGGGCCGCGTTTAGGGAAGAGGGGGTGGTTTAGAAAATTACTTATTAAGTGCTCAGGGTAGGTTGTGGGTCGTTGTTTGTTATTTTGCCAGATGCCCAATAGAAAACAGTGCTTTTGGCGGTTTCAGTTTTTTTGGTTATCACTGAAAGTTTTTTTTATAGTGGCGTTCAAAGTGGGGGTAATTGACGTTTTTTTAAAAAAGCTACAAATTTTGTGTGGTGTGTCGCAAACATATGTATGATGTCTTACAGTTTGCGTACAGTCTATAGGAAGTGTATGAAGAAAACCGGAAGTGCTTGCGATGTATACCGGAAATATAGTAGTGAGTTTCAGTTTAGGTGGTATTTTTAAAAAACTTTACTGTTAGAACAACTAAATCCAGCAGAACGCGGATTTGACCAAAAATTCGTGGTGCGTAACGTTATTTTGCATTTTTTAGACTGTCTGGCTGGGTCCGGCTCCGGTGTCCGCGCTACGCGGAGAAGTTAGCGTGGATTATGCTTGGCACGCACTTTTGTTTTAGTACTGAAATTGTTCGAACGGATTCCGATTTCAATTTCCCGTTTACGATACTAGTGCCAGTGGGAACATTTTCTTTTCAGACACCACTTCCAAGGTGCATTTTCCAGATTTTCATTTACACCCTTTCGATTTTTTAAAAAATAATTTTTATTTTTTCTAAAATATAAGTGTGCGGGAGTGTGTTAGTGTGTATAGGTGGTATATTTTATTTAGTGAGATCTAAATTCGTAGACAAAAAAACATAATTAAAACTATGTGAATGTTACATGTTAGACGCATAGACGGGACGGGCGAAGCAATTCTATAGCAATTCTGTATATATATATAAATATTTAAAAAAAAAACAAATCTTACTCGCGATGACATCAACACAAGATCCAACAATTCAAGAAATAAAAGTCATAAAAGAAAATAAATTCCTTGAATTTCCAAATAAAATTATTATAAAGTCGACTTTTGTATCAGTTATTAGGTCTTTATTAGTTTCTACTTAAATATCATATATAAATACACACAAAAACATCCACATTGCACACGTTCTGCGACGACAGGTCAGTCCTGCCCACTGCTACATATAAATGCATAAATGCATATAGAAAAAATAGGTATAATCCAGATTTCCGCCGCGTGTACACACAAAATGCACCTTCGCAATGCCCAGAAATCAGCATTGATAACAATTTCATGCCAATTCAAATACGAACAAGTAAAATTAAGGTTTGCTAATGCAGTAGGTAGAAAATTGGAATAGGCTATGAACACAGAAAGGACCTTACACACCGCGCGCCCTAACAAAGGCTACGAGTCGGCATCGATCTTTGCCAAACGCTCCTAAGACATGCTAAACAACAACATACAAATACAAATGCATCAATGACTGTGGGTGAATGCGAACGAATGAATGAATGACTGCGACTTAAGAATACTATTAAATACATGTAATATCGTTACACACCAAAAGAAGTGTATTTCAGAGTTCAATCTCATTCACAAAAGTGAAGCACTTTTTTTTGAACGAAAAAAGGAAACAACAATGCGGCCTTTTTCTATGAACATGAGTTTTTTTACAATCCCATTCACAACGCCAGGAGCATATAATACCTATATGGATTTACTATATATATAATATGGCATATACGTTTCTTGAGCACCTCAATATTCAATACAAGCATTTAAAACGTAATGTTCACTTTTTGCTTGTATATCGTATCGTTGTTGCACTCAACCCAAATATAATACACCTAATGTTGAATGAATGTTCGAGTGGTCCTTTTGACAATAAAATTACATAATAAAAGGCTATTCACACATTACGAATTAAGCGTATTTGGTATTTATGACAAATTTGCTAAACAATTTTTCGAAAATCGGCGCATTGAATGCGAAGTTTTGATGTTTTTGTCGCCAGAAGTCATAAATTATACGGAAGGGGACAACACACTGATGAAACCCAGGGACCCGGTGAGTATAGGGTAGACTCACGGGCACCAAAATCGGCTCGTTGAAATTGATATTCATTACGCACTCGACATTTTCGAATGCGACATTATATATGTTATGTATGAGTGTGTGTATATGTTGGGTCTACGTTTATGTATTTAAATAATAGCGGCACAATGATGTTGAGGTCGATTGTTCGCCGATTTCTGGAGTGTGTGTTTACGTATTTCTAGTGTATGAATAATACATGCGCGCGCAGAGGGACTGTAAACCTAAACACATATAATATACACACTCTCACACACATACACACAATATTATGTTGAAGTCATTCCTTCCTTTATTTATACGCAAATGGTTTCTGATCGAACGTAATTTATTTATCGAACACGCAAGGAATGTTTCCTGCGACCAATTCACCAAAAACGAAGTATCCGCTTTTCCAATAGAAAATCATATGTATAGTATAAATTTCTACAAAATACAATATAGATAGTTTACGACGATGCCTTTTTGTCTGCCTGGATGAGCACCAGAAAATACGAAAATCATCGCATATGTTTAATCGGCCTAATGAAGTGTTTAATATAATATAGGAAGAGGATAATTCGATGCAGTTAGTTACAATGCACTTTATTTTTGAACGAGGAAAGTGTTTTGTTGTGTCGGGTGAGGGTGCCTAATTTTCAGATAATGGTGAACACGTTTTTTTGCGCTAATTTAATTGGAAACATTTGGTGAACACTAAATTTCCAAACGTCGAACCAAATAGGTGTGAAATTTGTACTAACAGCTTAACACACTCGCTAAAGTGGCGTTAACTAAAAATGCTTTGTGCGCGTGTTTATTTTAAACGTTCCACTCGGGCTGAGCGAAACCGTCGTTGTTTGTATTAGAAATGCATATAAGTTTTAGTTGGCAGTTCCCACAGCGGCTATATACGAATGAAAATGATTAACTTTATATTGTAATATTGCGTTTCCGTTGGGTTTTGACTGAAATGTTTGTTTGTACCTAATTTAATAATCTTTTGATGTAGTTGTGAAATCATTTTGTAGTAAAAAAGTCTTAAAGTATTTTTTTAAATTAAAGTACTTACATTATATTTATGGCTAAAAAAACCTTTTTTTAATAATTTAATTAGACTATTACATTTTTGTTTGGTGTAAGATAAAATAGTTAAACGTAATTTGGGATCAAATTATGTGATATTGATTTTATGTGGTTTCAAATTATGTTTAAAAATAATTTAAAAAGTGCTATAGACAAATTATTATAAAATTTTAAGTGACTCTTATATTTGTTTAATAAAATTTTAAAAATATTATGGCAAGTGGTATCAATTTTTTGTAGCAAAAATATTAATTATTTAAATAGTCTAAATTGTATTATTTCAAGGTTAATTTTTTAGATATAGTTTAAACGAGTAGGCTCTCTCAAACTTCTTCCTTTTTATCTTATTTGTTCCCGTACACACGAGTCTATGCGCCAAGTTTGAGCTGGATAAGATAATTGGAAGTAGGCTAAAATGGAGTCGAAAGGTCTATCGACGTACATATATACTAAGTGAAGTTAAAAGACGGATTTTGAAAATAGAATATAATATGTCTTTAAGATGAAAATGTAGCCTTAACTACCACTTCTTAACTATTTATTAAAATGAATTGAAAGTCGGTTGAAATTCACGCTTTAATATATAATTTGTGACCAAGGCGGTATATACGAGTACGTCAAAAAATAATACAACAATTTTTGGTTAAATAAAACTAGAATAATTGAGCCTTTATTTATTTTTATTTTATTTTTTTTATTTATTTTATTTATTTTATTTAATGTGAATCTACTTAATATATAATTTAATTTTATTATTAATTTTTAAATGTAAATTTTATTCAGTAATTTATCCTAAATATTTTGCATTTTGTCCAATATATTTTTAAATATCATTATTAAAGTTAATATATGGCCTTTGGGTCATGAATCAAGTCTAGAAGATTGTTAAAATAAGAATATGAGAATGACTTACCATATTTAGCATTACTCTTTCACAAAAAGACAAAAATAAGTTTTGTTATTATAATATAATTAAAATATGCAAAATCTAAAATAAAATAATAAAATTTATCTATTTAAACTTGAATAATATAATATAAAAAATGTTGTTTTACTTTAATTTAAAATAAATATATTTTAAATTTATTTTTATCCTAATCTTAATTAATAAAAATAACATTTAAAATGTATTAGGAAACAAAGCACAAACAAATTATAATTTAAAATTAGTATATCATACATTTTACGCTCATCGATTTAAGAACAATGTTTCTAAGATTTAGGCTTTTAATTTCGACCAGAATTTAACTTAAGAAATTAGTTAAACAATATTATTTTTATAAATTTAATATTATATTTATATATTTATAAATTTAAGTAAAAACTTTTCAAACATTCTTAAATCGATAATAGTATTTATGATTGATATAAAATATGTATATAATAAATAATATATAATATAATAATATAATAGAATAAAACAACAACAATTTCCACCAAATACTCAAAATTGTCAGACAAAATTATTTTTTTGTCACACACAATTTTTGCCCAAAAACAAATAACAAATTAATAAAAAATAAAGTAAAAACATGTAGCCAAAATAAAATAATCTGTTCGAACCTAACAAATTTTTACTATTAAAATATTGAAATTGTTAAAATATAAATTCTACCACCAGTTGGAAGACAAGACATATTAAGTTTGATTTCGTGCGTATTTTTACAAATAACCACTTGGTCGACGATAATATATATTATGTTACATTTATTTGTAGTATTGCTTGAATTATTTTCGTAGCAAAATTAATTTGGGACAAAAATTTATTATTTTTGAAATACATTTTTTGTCGTTTATAGTGCACCTTTTAAAATTATTATTGTAAAAATCTTCAAATTGTTTTGTGACATTTTTCATTTAAAAGTGTGTTAGGTTTATTGAATTTTAAATACAAACTTTTTTTGGACAACAATTTTGGTTTATGGGTTAATCACGAAAAGTTTTTTTTTCATTAAATCAATTTTTTTTATGAGTACAATAATTTAATCACGGTAACAATCAAGTTTCTTGGTAAAACTAATTTATTCATTGTAAGACACATTTATACAGGGGCACATTTTTATATTTTAGGCACACTTTATTTTAAACCTACATTTATATGTATCCATGTAAAATCTAATAAAACTCATCCAAAACAATGTTATGGTTATTTTATTACATATTAAAAATTGTGTTATATACTCTCACCGTACACTCTTTATATATAATAATAATATATAATTTATGTACAATTGTACATAAATAAAAATAGCCAAATAAATATAAGGGTGCCAAAGGCGAGCACACGTCCGCATGCACATTGCACACACTCACACACACGCTCACACATTCACACACACATGTACACAGGCAAAACATAGGCGGAGCCAATGTCATGATCATTAGATCAACACAATCGAAAAACATACACACCAGCATGCACTCTCTGAGGTTTTTTGTTGTAAATAAGGGTCCATTTTGAACAATACCGGTGCATTTCAGGACATCGGTATAAAAAGGGGATTGGCTCGGTTTGAGGGCACAGTAAACATTTGACTACAGCACAGTCAACATCAGCCAGAGCCAGCCTCACACATTTTGGATTATTTATTTATCTTCGAAAAAAGTTACAATATCAGTGAAAATGTCTCGATCATTTTATATGGAATCTTTGCTCAGTGATAAACCGGTTGTGAAACAAGAACCAATGTTACCAATGACAACCGCTACCGCCGGCGCCATGCACTATCCTATGACTAATGCTCTGATTGACGGATTCTACTATCGTGTACAACAACGCTATTTGATGAATATGAATCATCCCTTTGTGCCACCAACTTTCCTGCCCACTGCGTTTATGCGAACTGCCTGCGAGATAACTCCACCGCACGAACCGTCCCAGCTCATGGATTTCTACCACAACACTCCGACGCCCATCTCAAGACATGCCTCACCTATCTCACGTCTGCCGTCTCCTACCATGCATACCTACGAAGAACAGCCGATGGGTAAACGATCGAAACTCTCCTCGCCCGCACCCTCATCGCCTGGCTCTGATGAAGAGTACTCCGAGTCCAGCAAACGAATCCGCACAGCCTTCACCAGTACACAACTCCTGCAGCTCGAAAACGAATTCATGAAAAGCCAGTACCTGACGCGATTGCGTCGCATTGAGATTGCAAACCGTCTCAAGTTGTCCGAGAAACAAGTGAAAATCTGGTTCCAGAATCGACGGGTGAAAAATAAGAAAGGCGACACACCAGTTAGGCATGGATCAGATAACAGCACCACAGCGGATCAGAGTTACTCAGCGAGCAGTTTTTGTGTATAGTGTTCTACTTGTTTGAAACAGAAAAGTAAAAATGGAAACTCTGTTTTGGGAAACGCGAAAGCACCGCGCCATTTGATTGAGCTTGCATTTTCTTGCGGGCTTGTCCTTGCGGGATTATCTACCACAGTGGAACGTACGCATTGCGCGAGCGTGAGCATGGAAGGTCTCAAAGATCTAAATATGTTTATATGTATATAATTTAAATCCTTATAAAATATGTAAAAAGACGAATAATGATATAAAAAATAATTGTATTTGTACATCAGCAACTAATGAATTTAACCTATCTTTAATAAAAAAATATTTATCTATCAAACTATTTGTGTTGTTCTTTGTTCAATTGTTGTATTATAATTTCAGGATTTCAGGATGATAACAGGATATTTTGGAATTATTAAATGTATATATTATATATTTTTTCAGGAGGTTATTTTAATTTTAACAGAAATATGTGTCATGTTGAATCAATATTAAAAAGATATGATTAATTGGAAAACATATTGTATTTTTGTTATTTATGGTTTTCGACTTTAACAAAATAAATAAAATAAAATCTTCAAGATTATTTTTATCCGAGTCAGATGAATTGGCTCAATTATTTTTTTTCCGCAATTACTTTTTTGCACATAATGTTTATTGTTACTAAATTAAATCCAAATACCATTTTATTATGGGTTATTTTTACATTTGGAACAAGAAAAGCTCAATCTGACACCATCATAGTAAAAAATGCTGATGAACTATAATAATTTTATTAAACAAATTATATAATAAATACTTAACTATTGCTGGCAATAGTAATGTAAATACTTTTAGGTTATTAGTCCTTCTGTAGCTTATCAATGATTGATAATTTATTTTCAACCATGAATCAATAAAACTTTTTTTTTTATTTCAACAATAATAATTCTCAAAAATGTCCGTTATTAAATAAAAGGTAACAATAAACTGTGCAAAAAACAAATTGTACAAAAAAATATAAATATTCACACAAAAAATATAATTTTGTGTACATAATAAATAATAAATGTTATCAAAAATTCTTTTTTGAGCCCAAAAAAATATACCCAAATAAAAACAAAAATGACGCCAAAATAAATAAAAATATGAAAATAAAAATATATTTTAATTTTTTATTTCCACCTTTGAATAAATACAAAAAAAATGGCAGTATACTTTTTCAGAGCTGATACTATTTGAAAGTCGATTCGTTGAAATAACTAAATATGAAAATCATTGACATATTTAGTTCACCGTTTAACGAACAACAGGTCTATGTCATAAAACCTGTAAATACAATTAATAGAATTGCAATGCATTATTGAATTGCACCATATTTTTGAGAGAGTAAAAAACCGATTTCTGCATTCGGTGCAAATATGTATAATTCAATTTTTAAAAAATATATATATTTAAGTAAAATTGTAAAATAAATATTTGGTACGAATTTAATTGTTTATCTTTAATTATTTAAAAAAAATGATGTGCAGCCCGCAACCAATTTGGACAGACCTGCTGTATAAAATATGGTATTATTGCGGAACTATTGAAAGAAAAATTACCCGTTGATTCAATCTATCGGCAGGCTCCGATAATGTGAAAAATATTTACTGCCGGTCAGCAAGTACATCCACTTGCTCATTGCTAGGGATTCTGTAGTGAGCAGATCCAGGTTGCAGGTAACTGGCGTGTTGCAGTAACCTCATTCGAGCAGTTAGAAAGATCGACAAAATTGAGAGATTTACTTACTAGTGGAAGTCAACATGCAGGCCTTGAAAATTAGACCCAGAGAATGGAGGATGGTTCGAAACGCAGAGATCGGACCGCCGTTTTTTAGCCGCCGGCATCCAAAAAATTCCTAATATCAGCGGCCCCTGGCTTCCGAGACTTTTTAAAGATTAGCCGTCTTCAGCCGCCGAAATTGTATCGTCTGTTTTCTTCTAAAACTTTGATTTTCAAGGACCGACCGACGAACTCTTTGAAAGGCTATACAAACAGTACTGTTAAACAATAAAGTTGTAATTTATCTATTTTTTAACATCAAAAATATCATATTTTTACGAAAAAAAATTATATGAAAAAGTATTATCATCAATAATTATTTTAACTTTAAAAAGAAAACGACGTCACCAGCTGACAAAATTTAGGTTTGCGGCTGTTTCGGTGCCCACACTTCGTCGCGCACATTTCAGCACGCACATTTCGGCGCCCACACTTCTTCGAGCACATTTCGGCGCGTAGCATTTCGGCGCGCACACTTCGGCGCGAACATGCCTAAGTGAGCCAGTGCGCGTGTGTGAGTTTTTCTGGGATATTATACAAAATCGTCGCGAGAAAAACAAAAACAAATAATCACCTTAATAAAAAAAAAACATGGCATCACATTTTTGCTTTACAATAACAACCCTATAAAAGGCGGATTTTTGGAAGTAGAATAGTACTCCATGACCACAACATTTTTAAGCCATTATACATCATATATGAACGCGCCGAAATGTGCGCGACGAAGTGTGGGCGCCGAAACAGCCGGATACCAAAAATTTAATCAGCTGAATCGGTTGATTTTAGCTGAAAATAATTTTTAGGTCAGTAATATTATTATTTATTCAAGAAAAATCTTAAGAATTACATTTTGTTCATTAAAAGAAATTCTTATTTTTTTTATTTAGCTGTTTTTTAACCGGCTAATAAAACGGCTACAGCCGCCGAATTTGGTTACATTCTAGGCAAACTAATATATATACATATATATTTTATTAGCATACAACAGTCAAAATAATTCACTAATTTAGTTTTTAATGTCAGTTTTTAAATTTCGAAATAGTACACAGAATTAAGTTAGCTCGAATTCGGCTTATCATAAACCTAGTTTTGTAGGTGAGTTAATTTTTACATACAAATAGGTCAGAATAAAATTAAGCCTTGTCAAACAAAACACGGCAATTATCGGCTCCTGTTCTAAATTCATTTTTCACTCTAGAAATCTTAATTTAAGTTTTTAAAAGATGAATAAAACTAGTTACTCTGCCTACTATGATTGTTGGAGCGTTCCAGAGTCAGTCAGTGGTTCAGTCAGTGGTTCAGTCAGTCCGTCAGTCAGTCAGACAGTTAGTCAGTCAGTCAGTTAGTCAGTCAGTCAGTTAGTCAGTAAGTCAGTCAGTCAGTCAGTAAGTTAGTTAGTCAGTCAGCTAGGGCTATTATATGTATTATTACTACAAAATACCACCAATATTGCAACATTATTTTTCTGAGCTCTCCATGGCCACCAAGATAATAATAAATGAAACTCATCCTTTGGTTACGATTTCAATATTTATAATGGTTATTTTGTGTTGCACACAAATACAATCACAAAAACGCACTCTAGCGCACGCTTGCTTACAAAACCGATTTGAATTTCTATTCATCCATTCATGCGGTCATGTTCAGAGCGCGCAATTCATTGAGGAAACATTATTGTACAACATATATATAGTATATCAATGACTTTTAAAGTTGCATATTCACAATAATATACATAATATAAATTCGCTTGCGTATATAAACGTTATTATATGTATTTTACATGTATTTGCGCCGCAAAGTCACCGTGTGCGTTCAAAAAGACAAAATGTTGCATATAATGGTCCTAAATGCCATGCCGGACGACTGCGAAGAGTGCATTACCCAAATACGCGTGTACTTGATGTACACAATGCGGCAAAAAGTATTGACTTGAATGGCCATACCAAAAGCACGCACTCGAGAACAGTGAATGGGACCTAGAGAGATACGTGCAGACAATGCGTAACGCACTCGAAGAGATCATAAATTATATGCGAACCGCATGGATTCGACGTAAGGTTTCTTTCACACTTTCCATTAACCGTTGGGCACATTGTGTCGCTGAGGCGCGCAAAAGCATATAGATTTTGTGCTTTATATTTCAAGGTAAATTTATATATACTTGAATGTACAAAGATCGGAATGTTATGGTAAACGGATAGACTCGAGACTCGAGTTGATGTGCGACACCTTTATGTATGACAAATTATGACAAATTGAATTTATATAACTTTTATTATGTCTCCTCGCAAACCCTTATAGTACCCGTGTTAGATCATCATCACTTTTGATTAATTGTGTTGGGCTTGCAAAAAAAATCGTATGCAAGAACATACACAAACACATATAATTCTTAATGGTTTAAAATCGTTGGATTTCATTTTAAAAAAATCATAGAGAAATCTTTTAATGTCAATGATTTTCTTATTTTTAAAGGTATTCACTTTGAGACACAAAAAATATTCTAAATTGATAACATTAATTGTAGTATCTAATATTTTTTTGTTTGGTTTTGGTTTCCAGTAATACCTGCAGATTAATTTATAATCTTTATATATTTTATAACTTCCGTTTTCTTGTTCAATTTTAGATACACAGAAAAAAATAAAAAGAAGATTTGTGAATGAACAATCGAAATCAAAATACTGCCTGACTGCAAGTATAAGGCAAATTTCTAAGGTATACAATAAATCGTACTCCTAAAAATATTTGAATCCCCAAAATCATCCCTAGAACCGCCTTGTGTGTAAAAAAAAGCATCGAAAGCTTTCAGCTTAAGTTCGGATAAGTTTGGATTGGTCTGAAACGCATCAAAAAAATACTTGTAAAGCCACCAAGTACTGTGTATACTGAGTGCCTACCTTAACTTCCTTTTTTAAATTTTATATTATTCCATATTTCATTAAAATAAATAAAGTTTTTCATATTGGTTCTCTTACAAAATATATGAGGGTCAAAATTGACCCGTTAGGGACTGATTACGATTTTGTTCATGGACGGACAACGGGTAATTGAAACAGAGGTCAGAGCCAGCTGGCCGCTGTTGAAAATTGCTTGGCGCGGCTAGGCCGTCAGCCGCCGGCCGCCGACCAAAACTTTGGTTAAATATTCATAATATATGTTAAAATTAATTGTATTATTCAAATTAAAATAAAAGAAATACTTTGTACTTTGCCATCGATAAATATAAAAAAAAGGTTTTTGTTATTCCTGGGACATGGGAACAGTTTTAAAGCAGTAACTCAGTATTCAACTGCCAAAAAAATTTAGTAAGGTCAGTTATATTTAATACCTGATTTACTACGTGTAGAAAATTTCCATATGCTATGTAGCAAATTTCGCAAATGTAGTCAACTTTTTTTATTGATTAAATATGTTGTTGTGTTCTTGTATTGGCATATAGAACTTAAATCGTTATTTAAATCCGACAGGTAGACTTATACTAAACTTTCCATATGGGCAGACATAAAAATATGAGTGAGCCAATAAACACCGTTTGATACAATTGCGACATTTGCTGCATTTACTATGTACTACTACTATTTTAAATTTCAGTGCTAATGTTTTTAGCCGACATTAAAACGATTTAAAAATTTTAAGAAGACAGAAGATTAAAATCGATTAACTTTGGCAATTTAATCATTGTTGAAAGCAGCTACTGCTTTTTTGTTTCAGCCGTTAAAAAAGCAGTCTTGAAACTTGTTTCATTAATTATTTAACTTATATTATATTATAAAATAACACCACCACCCCCCATATATATATATTTATTCTCTGTGAGAATTTTCATATTTCAGGTGCACATTTAATCTTTTAGGTACACATTTTATAAATGTTTTTTAAATAAGTGGACAAAATCGGCGGCCGCCGGCTGCCGCACACCGAGAAATGTTGGTGCATGTGTAGTTAGCGCGAGGGGATTTTCCGCGAAGCAGCATTTAGACCAATTGAGACATAGCGCGATGGCTTTTTAATTTTGAAATTATTTGTTTTTGTCAAAAATGCGCGAAGCGAACGTCAATGGGAGTATACAAGTGCGATTGCCTGACGATCGCCAGGCGAACGCAATTTTGGTAGAGAGCACGCAATTTTGACAAGCAAGGCTCTCCTCTCATATGAGCGAGCTGAAAACTATTTATTTATTTTTATTTATTTATTTATCTCATTTCAATATACATAACAATACTAATGAATAATATATAATGTATAATAGGGTAGATAAAAATTTGTTATACAAACACAATAGAAGAAGAAGAAACATATAAATTATATTAACAGCTTTTGTAGGGTTAAATATGCTAACATTACATGGTTTTAAATTATACAATAATTACAAATGAATATTGATTATTAGAAACGGATACTAGGTATAATTAAAATACTACATTATATGCGCCATTATTTTCTTAATATGCAGTCATACACAGCATTGATTTACACATACATATAAACGTAGCAATAGCAGGCTAAATCATTATTAATATGTGATAATATTCAATCGTTTTCAGAAATCATTTTTACTTTATATTATATCTTCAGCAATATGGGATGACAAATCCATTCCAGAGACTCATAACAGTCTGGCTTAGGCTAATGTCTGTAAAATATATTTCATTCTTAAAGAATAACTGAGATCATGGTAGATGACCGTAAATCTAAAATATTTTGTCATCTACTGATTGATCAATGCAATTTAGATTCTATAAAGTAGATGTAAGTTAGGAGTAGTAGCAGATGTTGAAAAAAACTAGGATGAGAACAAATTTCTGGGAGCTGAAACAAACTGTATCAAGTTTAATTTTAATTTAATTTTTAATTTTTCTAAACATTTAGAAATTACCGGTAGAATACTTCAATCATTTAGCAATTTAGGTGAGGGTACTTTGGCCAACGGAATAACCTTGGCACGTTTCCACAAACTAGGATATACAGAAGTATATGACTGTATCAAGTTGACCGGCGAAAAAAGCCCAAAACAAGACCCACTTCTATGGCTTTTTTCTATCGAACTGACAGAAGGAAAAAATATATAAATGTACCATACCATAAGTAATTTCTTCATCCAAATCTTTGGCAAAACTATAGAGGTTTTTCAACACTTTTTAAATTGCATTCATTAATACGTCATTCATTTATATATATATATATATATATATATAAAAACACTCATACAATGTCTTTTCTGGACACTTCGCGGACATGGTCACAAATACTCTCACGAAACACGTAAACTTTTGTTTTTAAGAGACCAAACAAACATGACGCATCATTTTTAATCAAAATTGGCAGACGTAAGCTTAAAACACTAGTTAATGTCCTAATTGGCTACCTTCACACAATAAGGGTTATCGAATCTCCCCGTTGTAGAGGATGCAACATGGCAATCGAGACGATGGAACACTTCCTCTGCCAGTGCCCAGCACTTCAGAGCAACAGAACAAGGTATCTAGGAGCACCAT
>JAAAKO020019872.1:0-31587 GCA_010015015.2 Bolitophila cinerea | reverse complement strand
TTGTTTAAAAAAGATCGATTTCTATTCAAATTACCAAATAAAATATACTTTGTAACAGTGTAATCAATGTGGTGTATATTTCTGGATTTGTTAAAAAATACTAAATGTAGATCGAAAAAAAAATGTTTTAAGAATCAAATTGCGATCTTTATTATTAATAATTGCTTTACTATTCATAAATAACTGAATCCTAATAAAATAAAGTGGAAGCGCAAAAAAGGGTTGTCCAAAAAAATAAAATTAACGGGCAAAAAATGGATGTAATGTGTCAAAAAAAAAATATTTAAAAATATTATAAACTTTTTTTTAAAATAGAACCTAATTGTTTTTAATTTTATCAATTATTACCAAAAAAAAATATTTTTAAATATATTTTGTGCGTTTATTTGCATTCAACATGTAAAATTACCTCTATACAGGGTAAATATAGATATATTCATAAAATGCTAAGAAATGCTTTTGAACAACATGTTACACAAATGCATGTTGCAATTTACATATTATTAAAGTTAAATAATGTACTTAGTTAGGATAGCGGTGCAGGAGATGCACCGATCATAGGCCAAAACTTAGTTAATTAGTTATTAGAGACTACAAAAATATAATAATAGGACAAAAAAAGTTTAAAAAAAATAAATATTTTTGTGTTTTTATGTATTTTTGAAATTGATTTTTTATGGATAATTAGTAAATTTAGATCAACAATATATGTATGTAGGTAACTATAACCTTTTTTGATGAAAGTATTTTAACAAAAAATAACTGTGAATTAAAAATGCATTGTATACAATTTCCTCAACTTTTAAGTGCGCTCTTAGATTATTCTCAAAATTAAAAAATATTTTCATACTCATTTGAACCACCCTAAGATACACGGGATAGAGTTAATGGTTCACCATCACCATATTAAAACAATCATAAATTTGTATATATTTTTTCGATCAGATTTATGTTTGGGTACCTTCATTTTTCTCACTTCCAATTTTTATAGAATCAAAAAAGTCAAAAAAGTGTATTTTGTCACCAAAAAATGCATTATTTTATCATCAAAAACTGATGAGATAAGAATGTGCTGCCAGAAGTAAATTCTTCTCAAGTGCATTATTGTCACTTTGTAAAAAATGCACCTGCTTTCGCGTGGTATTTGCTTTTCTGGATACACGTTTTGGTGAAAAGAATGTACACTTCGCAGTGTATTTTTGTCAGTGTAAGGAAAATGCACTTGAAAAATTCCATTTTAATTTTTGTTAATATGAAGCATATATTTATATATTTTTTCGAACGGATTTAGGTTTAGGGACCGCCATTCTTCTCATGTCCGATTTTTATGAAAATAATTTCAAAAGTCAAAAAAGTAAATTCTCGTCACTGAAAAAGTGGATTTTTACCATCGAAATTTGGTGAGATAAGAATGCGCTGCTGAGAGTACATTCTTCTCAAGTGCATTATTGACACCTTACAAAAAATGCACCAGATTTCGCGTGATATTTTAAAAAAGGAACTTTCGTCACCGAAAAAAGTACATTACTTTACCATTAACATTTGATGAGATTAGATATTTTTGATAGGATTTCCGTTTGGGGACCGCCATTCTTCGTACGTAAATTT
Source organism: Bolitophila cinerea (assembly GCA_010015015.2). Classification (NCBI taxonomy): domain Eukaryota; kingdom Metazoa; phylum Arthropoda; class Insecta; order Diptera; family Mycetophilidae; genus Bolitophila; species Bolitophila cinerea. Next base: position 29,979 of record JAAAKO020019872.1, on the reverse strand, counting down.
TTTATAGAAATTATTTTAAATTTAAAAAAGAGAATTTTCGTAACCGAAAAAGTGCATTACATTACATTTTTTTTGGTGAGAAGAATGTTCACTCTGCAGTGTATTTTTTTCACTGTAAGAAGAATGCACTTAAAAAAAATGCGTACCGCCCATTCGATCTTGATGATGAATATTGTGTTTGTGTCCGAATAGAAATAGAATTTGAAAATTAAAATGGTTATCCATTAAATCACCATTTTATTTTTCATTAATATTATGCATATATTTATATATATTTTCGATCGAATTTACGTTTGGGGACCGCCATTCTTTTCACCTCAAATTTTTATAAAAACGATTTCAAAAGTCAAAAAAGTGAATTCTCGTCACCAAAAAAAGTGAATTTAAACCATCAAAATCTGATGAGATAAGATATTTTTGAAAGGATTTCCGTTTGGAGACCGCCATTCTTCTTACGTATAATTTTTATAGAAATGATTTTAAATTAAAAAAGGGAATTTTCGTCACCGATAAAGTGCATTACTTTACCATCAAAATACGGTAAGATAAGAATGCGCTTCCGACTGCCGAGAGTACATTATTCTCAAGTGCAATATTGTCATTTTGTAAAAAATGCACCAGCTATTTTTATAAAAACAATTTTAAATTTGACAAAAAAAAAATTTCGTTACCAAAAAAAGTTTATTACTTTACCATCAAAATTAGGTAATTTGGTTTGCCGAGAGTACATTCTTCTCAAGTGCATTATTGTCACCTTGTAAAAAATGCACCAGTTTTCGCGTGATATTTGCCTTTATACATTTTTTTTTGTGAAAAGTGTATTCTTGTCACTGTAAGAAGAATGCACTTGAAAAAAATGCGTACCGCCCATTCGATCTTGACGATGTGCATGTTCTGTGTTTATGTCCGTATAGAGCATAAAAAATAATGTGCAATATGCAATATGTTCTGCTTGCATCGTCATTTTACATGCGAACATTTATTATTGCTCATACATTTTCTACACACTCATGCATGCGCTGCACAAGTGCACAAGTGCACACACTTGCATATATGTTGTGTTGCGCACTTTAACGCGCGTGTGTGCTGATTCCGCTGACATGCCAGCGCTGCGTGTGCAGTGCATTGTGTATAAATGGCATGGCCTTAATTTGTAACCTTTTTCGCACACACACACACACACACACACACACACACACACACACATACACTCAAGGATGATTCGCGATCGCGCGTATGCCGCAAAATGTAAACAACAACAAACCGATGCAACAACAACAACAACCAACATAACGCACTATATACAGCAAAACACAGAGCCAATAACACCGCAACAAAGTGGATTAACGTGATTCAGAGGCATTCGCCGTCGTCGCCGGCTGCCGTCGCGTTGCTTGCCTTTCGTGTCTTGACTCTTGAGCATTCATAGCATATATATATGCTTATGTATTACTCATAAACATAACATATACACAAGCAAAAGTCGTGTATAATATAAATGTTTTGCAATTTGTTTGTGAGTTTTTTTTATAATTTCTTTGATTTTTAAAGCAATAATTCGGATTTATTATGCTAAGAGTATAGCATAGAAAAATGTATATATACGACACCGCTATACGTAATATATATATATATATATATATATAACCCAACATGCACCCGTGTCTGAATCATATTGTGATCCGCTGCGCATAGTTGAACTACTTTCTAAACTTTATGTAACAGAATGTGTACTTACTATAACTGTACAGTGTACATATCTACACTCGACTCTCTTTATATATATATATATATATATATGTTTGATCGTGTATATCCGCGAGTTTACCAGCAAGATATTACTTATACTTATATGCAGAACACGTTTGCACGCACAATGGTGTGGCGATTTTCTTGTTCTCACCGTGAAATAGTTGTTGTGTTGAAAAGTATAAAGGTACATAACATCCGAGACGTTACGTTTGTGTTTTTCTCAACAAATGTATGTTCCGGAATGCTGTACTTGCTTGTGGTTTTGCAAATGGAGGAACACACACAGGAATGTTTATAGAAGTATTTTTATATACTGTATTTTCACTTTACTTCTTGATTGAAAGAAACGCAAAGTGAGAGAAAAAGAGAGAGAAATTAAGAAGATTGTTTTTGGTATAGTTAGCATCGAAAAAGAAGAGATTTTATAGAAAGAAGAACAGATTTTGTATAGCATAGTTAAAATACGTTTTTCTAGAAAGACAAAACTGAATATCTCGAAAAAATAGATCCGATGTTATGAACAACGTAGTTTTATAAAATAAAATAATAGACTCTAAAATAAGAACAGATTTTTTTGAAAGAAAGAACAGATTTTCTATAAAGAAAGAACAGATTTTGTATAAAGAAAGAACAGATTTTCTAGAAAAAAAGAATAGTTTTTCTAGAAAAAAAGAAGAGATTTTCTAAAAAAAGAACACATTTTTAGTAAGAAAGAACCCTTTTTTAGAAAAGATTAAAAAAAATCTTGAAAAATAGCATCTTTTTAGACAGAAAGAATAGCTTTTCTAGAAAGAAAAAATAGTTTATTTTAGAAAAGATTACTATATTTTCTATATAGAGAAAGACAGATTTTTTAAAATAAATATCGGATCTTTCTAAAAGAAATTCTCTAGAATTTCTCTAGAATGAAAGAACAATAGCATATACTAAATTTTCTATAGAGAGAAAAAACAGATTTTCTAGAATAAATATCAGATCTTTCTGAAAGAAATTCTCTAGAATTTCTATAGAACGACAGAATATATAATACTAGATTTTCTATAGAGAGAAAGAACAGATTTTATATAATAAATAACACATTTTTTGATAGAAATTTTCTAGAATTTCTCTAGCTCCTCTTTTATTCCTAAAATGTTTATTATTGTATCAGGGAAGCTTTTTGAGAAATGTCGTTTTCGGAAAATGCTTGTATTTTTTCAGTTTATTGGTTTTCATGTTTTAATAAAAATGTATTTTTTTAGCATAGTTTTAATACGTTTTTCTAGAAAAAGAGAATAGAGAAATAAAGGATCCGATGTATAAAAAAAACGTATATTTTTTTAAATAAAATAACAGACACTAAGATAGAACACATTTTCTAGTAAAAGAAACACATTTTATAGATAGAAAGAGCAGATTTTGCAGAAAGAACAACTGATTCTATAGATCGAATGAACAGATTTTCTAAAAAGTAAGAACACATTTTTTATTTAGAAAGAACCGATTTTTTGGTAATAGAAAACACATTTTCTAGAAAGAAGGAACAGATATTTTAAAAAGAAAGAACATTTTTTTTAGATAGAAAGAACAGTTTTTCTAGAAAGACAAAAATATATTTTCTAGAAAAAAAAACACATTTTTAGAAAGAAAGAACAGATTTTTAAGTAAAAAAAAAAAGAACAGATTTGTTTAAAAAAACAGATTTTATAGAAAGAAAGAACTGTTTTTTTAGAAAGAAAGAACAGAATTTCTGAACAAAAAAACAGATTTTTTAGAAACAAAAACAAAAGAACAGATTTTCTAGAAAGAAAGAACAAATTTTCTAAAACAAAGAACAGATTTTTAAAAAAGAAAGAACATATTTTTTAGAAAGAAAGAACAGATTATCTAGAAAGAAAGAACAGATTTTCTAGAAAGAAAAAAGAGATTTTCTAGAAAGAAAGAACAGATTTGATTGAAATGTAAAAAGATTTTCTAGAAACAAATAACAGATTTTCTCGAAAAAAAATTTTTTTGGAAAGAATTAAATGATTTTCTAAAAATAAATAACACATTTTCTAGCACGGTTCGCCAAACTGCTATTTCTAGAAAAAATACTTTTATTTTGAGAAATGACGTTTTTTAGAACAGCTTGTATTTTTTCAGTGCATTTGTTTGCAGTTAAAAATACTAACAGTATTTTTTTAAGTTAAAATATTTTTTTTAGTTTTCAACTGAAACAGTTTAAATTTTATCTATAAATTTGATAATTTTATTATAATTGGCAACAAAATATATTTTAGCTGATAATTATTTATTCCATTAATGAAAATTTAAAAATTATTTTAAGCTATTTCATGAAATAAATATTTATCTCCTAAAATTTATTTAGTTGCAGATTTTAAAAAATATATTAAATTTATAATATTTTTCGTTGTGAACTGAAAAAACACATTTAAATTGAAAAAGTTGCCTTACTTTTAACTGCAAACATGACAAAACAAGTATTTAATTAAAACGACATTTCACATAAAATAAAAAAGGAGCTTTTCCGCTGTAAAACAACCTAGGTTTTATCGAAAGTTTATTGTTATTCTTTAAATTGCGGTTTGGCAAATCGTGCTAGAAAGAAAAAAACAGTTTCTTTAAATTAAAAGAGATTTTCTAGAAACTCGATTAAAATTTTATAGGAAAATGGAAAACATATTGACTTTCTAGAAATTATTCATTTAATAATTTTGTAGAAAAAAAAAGAATAAAATTTTATAAAAAAGCAATGGTTACTTTAATTTGTTTTTTAAAATCCTTTAGAAAATAGTATATTTATTATTGTGACTATAAATGTATGTTTCTCATGAAAGATTTCGAAAAAACATCAAACATATTCCACAATTTGAGACCGAAAGCAAAAAACATTATAGATAACGCTTTAAACCGTTAACCATCCATTGTATAATATACAAACCGCTTTTCCGTCAGCAGCATCTGCTAATCACAAATCTACCGTGTGGAAACTCATTACGAAACATTTTAAAAGCAATTCCTCAAAAAAAAATGCGAGTAAAGAAAACGACTTCACAAGACCAACCGAAAAAAAACCAATAGCCCACTTTTTGTTTTCCATACTCACAAAAAAACCCACACACACACACACAAAGCAGCACCGCGCCAAATTAGTCTCTGGTCTTATTGCAAAGCGATGCGTGCGCCTGTTTAATGTGGAGCGCCATAACCAGGTTCGAATTAATGCGCGAGCGTGCGCGGTCTTCGTTTTCATCTTGGAAGATCCTGCCGGCGCGGCGCTTTGTGCGTATATATGCACAGCGCATAATCGCGCACAACGCGATTACCTTATGATAACCATCAATCATTTATATGTTTATAATGCTTATGATACTATATATGTAGTATATGTTATCTTTAATGTATTATATATATGCGCTTGTTTTAGCGAGCGCATTGTTTTTACGTTCTGTGGGATCTTGCGTCCGATTCCCAATCAAGAATAGCGCGCATTTTATCTAAATCCAGCTGCGCACAGTGTGACTTATGAAATTTAATTTAAACAACGGTTTTTATCTAAAATCTGGCCAATGAATGAATGCAGAATGAGGTGAATGCAGTGGTGAGGTGACATAACGTCCACGGACATAAGGTACATGGTCATTATAACAGTTTCAAACAGGCATAAGGTTCATGGACGTTATGTCCGTTTAGCAAATGGACATTATGTCCACATCAAACCGACATAATTTTTAAATGGACAATTCGACATTATGTCTGTTTTAAATGGACATGATGTCCATTAGTGATATTACATCGGTTGTCAATTACAAATATGTCCTTCAAAAAACAGACATAAGGTCCATGGACGTTATATAATTTAATTAATTATGGCTTATTACATGATTTTTTTCAACTTCGCTCAGAGAAAAAAATAGGAATGAACTTAACTGCTGGCATATCGGGAGGCGATATCCTATTCATTATCTCTGCAGACTTCTGCTACGATGGTGCAATATGTATTTAACGAGACCTTATTTTAAATATACTCAAATCAATATTGTTTTTCATGTTTTTAATTTATGTATCTAGCGTATGAATAAGAGGTATAAAAACAGTTTCTTGATAGGCAATAAAAAAAAGTTTACATTTTATCTCTTATTTTAAAAATGAGTCTAGTTGAATTTTTGTTAGCAAGTGATGAGAAAATATTTATACGAGAAGATTTAAATGGTCTGTTAGAATTTGCAAGAACATATAGTAAATGCAAAAAAACATTAAAAAATGGCTGTACGCTTCGCTAGATAGAAAATCTTTTAAAATTACAACACCAAGATATAACAAAAAAGTTCTAATTTCAAGTACTTTCCGGTGTTTAAAAGAATCCAGTTTTCTAATAGCTCGATGAATGTCAATAGGTTTAAATGTATTATACGATATCAACAAATTTGAAATTGGATCTATTTCTCGGCCTGACCACTTTGTTCGAAAATTAAAATTTCCATGTGTCCAACCAACTAGACACTTCTTCATAATACCCAAATCTAAAAGGTGCAAAGAATCAGAAACAGGAAAATCCTTTACCATATTTATAGGAATTATTCTCCATTCGAGAAATTTCTTTGTGGTGATCTTCATCTATTTGATACCGAAATTACTCATTTGATCGACGAGGGTGCATCAATTCGAGGAAAACTCATGTGGTGACCTTTCTTGTCCCATTCTCCAAATTGTTGTGTACTTCGCACAACCACACTACCATAGTGGTTAAAATTAACTGTTCCTATTAAAATATGCGTTAGTATATTTACTTATACATTTTAAATATATACCTTTAACAAATGACCTGGCTGGTGTATCGCATATAAAACAATTTATAGAAATTTTTACGAGGGTCTTCTTCTTACCTCTCTTACCAACATTCCATGTTCTTTTAAATCTTTGACATCATCAATCAATCTTTTTAAGTATTCATTTAGTATTTTAGGGTTTTGTCATCCCGCAATTATACTAGGCTGATGACTGGGGAACTCGGTTATAGCACATAGAATTGGCCATAACTCATCTTTTGAGCTTCTACTCACTATGGCAGCCCAACCATGTTAAACTTTAAAGATATTTTGGTCGGTTTTGTCACGTATGAAGAAAGAATCTTTTCAATATCCTGAAAGCCATTGTGCCAGTATTGACCACCGAATATGTTGACCACATTTATTTTTCTTGGCGTTTGAAGTAGGGTGCGGCTGTCTTTAGCACCAATTTCGGGAAGAATTTGAAGAAGAGCATCCACAGCTCGATGTGTGATTTGGAACTCTAATGCCCATGACTTATGTATAAATGTGGTAATACATATTGAAGATGTGACTACAGACTAACTTCTCATAAAATTGACTTTATAACCAAGTTGGTATGTATTAATAAGATAGTTATAATGTATACCAAAAATTTCAAAACATGTTTACAACTTTTTAGTCATAATCTTTCAAAATGCGTAGTTTTAGTGACGACCAGATAAGTTATTATTACTTCTGTGCTGCTTGGGATGGCTATTTTGAAAAGGACATAAATTCCATGGACATTATGTCCGTTTAAAGCAGACATAATGACCATCGAAAAACTACCATTAAATCCATGTATTTGAAATCGTACATAAGGTGCGTGGACGTTATGTGCGTGGACATTTTGTCACCTCACCTAATGCAGTAAAAGGTTTTCCAAAAAATATATAATTTAAAATAAAAAAACAAAATCTGTTAGTGATTTTGATGGTTTGGCTGATTAAAAACCGTGAAATAAATAAATATTTATCAATTTCATAATTTTCAATCAGCCAAATCATTTAAACTAATCAACCGATTTTTTATTTTTTATTTAGTATTTTTTTAGATAATAGGATTCTACATTAAACACATAAACGATTTTTTTTATTCTACCGGTCTCAGCCAATTTTAATCGGCTCACAAGTCTGCTGCAATAACTCCCGTGCAACTCGTATCGCAATTACCAGAAAACATACATTCCTATCCAAAGAAAGTCAATGTCAGCACACTGTGCAACTGCATACAGCAATTGTTTATAGAGATTTATTTCGAGTTTTCGCGGCGAGTGTGCGCTGTTCTGCGGTCTCCTGATTGTGCAAGCCTGGATGCGCGTAAATTGGCTGAGCACGATTTTATGAATTGCTCTTGCACTCTCCGGTTTCTATTATATACGGAGAATCGTTGCACTGGCTCCTTTACATAATATATAACCAGACTATATACTCCAACTAAATATATAAATAGTACCTACATTATTTCATAATGTTCATGTCTGCAAATTAGGTATACTTAAGGTTATGTGTGTGTGTGTGTGCGTTCTTTAAAAAATATTGTTGGCGCAAGCTCGATTCCGAGTGTTTCTCTGTGTTGTTGCTTATGTTTCTGTTTGTGATGAGCTATTTCATAATAAGCGCACACACAAGTACAGAGAAACCCACAAAGACAGGAAGAAAAAACCGTACGAAAAACGCAGCGCTCATAATTGAATGTAAAGCAACACTGCACATTGCACACTGCAAAAATGCACACTGTACGCGCGGGCGCTTGCACTCATCGTGATCGTCTAACATTAGCATTTTAATATTAATTTGCATTATGCAAAATTATTAACTATAGCTTTTTCGCGAGTGCAATGTGGTATATATAATTAATTATACAATATACAGACTATATAGATATATACGGAGAATATATACTATATATATATTAATATACATAAATTGTACAAGCAAATGGATGCGCACTTAGACATGCATTAAGTTGTCAGTGTGTTAAATGATGCAAAGCGTGCGCGCATCGCTTTTACTCATATGCCATTGCACTGCTAGTTTTAAAAGGCTTTCAATGTATATAGTTTCACTGCGATGTGTGCTCGAACTGCGTGTCTGTTACAGAGCGTTTCAGCTAATTTAAAGTTTTTGTTTTTTCAAAATAATTCTTTTAACTTTACTTGGTTTGTGTGATAGAATCTATGGATAGATTTTTAGACATATTTTAAGTCCACTTCCCACTTCTTGATAAATAGACTCGTTTGCACGGAACTTAAAAGAAATATATTAAAAAAAAAATTATAAATTAGTTTGAAGATTTGTTTTAAAAATATATACTCTTTTTAAAATCTTTCTTTTAACTTAATTTGGGACGTGGACTTTTGAGGCAAAAGCAAATGCGGCATGGCTATTTTGCCAATTGTGGCACAGTTTATTTGGGGCATAGGACAAATGAGGCAATACCTAAAATGAGAAAATGACAAATGAGGCACAAGACAAATGTGGCACAAGACAAATGCGGCGCAAGACAAATGAGGCACGGACAAATGGGGCAGGACTATTTTGCCAGAAGCGGCACATGGTATTTGCGTTATAGGACAAATGCGGCAATTCTTAAAATAAGAAAATGACAAATGCGGCACATGATAAATTCGGCACGGACATAAGCGACTTTTTTATTTCATGTACATCGCATTTAAATTACTATATATAAAAGTGCCGCATTTGTCCGAACAAAGGTATGTTGTATCAAGGCATTATTCTGTTGATTGATTTTTGTTTTTTTTTATTAAAAACGTTGCGAATCGCATAAAGATATGTGCGCGGTAGCGCTATAAAAGAAATGAATTTTCCAGATACTGGAAAAAAGTAGTTGCTTGTTTATGCATGTCTTTTTCCAGAAAAACAAGCAAAATACTAGCAAAAAACATACAAACGACTAGCAAAAACCAAGAATTTCATCAAACTTAGTTTTGTTTATTATGATTTTAGTGTGGTTTTGAGATTATAAAGAACTATTTATTAAAAAAAATTAAAAAAATAAAATATTAAAAAAATTATAAAAAATAAGCGCAGCACTTCTTATTTTAACAAAAACACAAAGAGAGGAAGAGAGAAAAGAGATTTTGGGAGATTTTTACAAGGAATAATTTGCCTGTGACCATTTAACCCACTTCCACTTATCTGATCCAGCTAAAACTTAGCACTAGACTCGTTAGCATGATACTTAGAAAAAATATATTAAAATGATCTATTTTTGTAAATTAACATTTAAAAAAATGGAATGTATTTTCCATTTTTAAGATTTTGTTTTAAAAAAAAAATTACCTCTCTTGTTATACTCCTAATTGCAGAAATAAAAATGAAGGGAGAGAGAAATGCAGATATAAAGAATACGTAATTCTGAATGGAATTTAAATTCAGCCTTAGTCAAAATTATACAATCGAAAAATTGTTTATAAGCCCAATAAAAAGACTCTGCAACAACCGCTTAAACGTAAACCAATAGACTGAAAATGGTCACACATTTTTAGCATTGGTAATTCGATTGAATAATGAAATAAAGAATAAAACTAATCGAAATATAAAGAGAGCACTTTCAGGCACGGTTGTAAGGGCAAAAAGTATCGAATTACGTTACAAATGGCTTCCGCATCACCCCTCTACCACCACATTTGCCTTGTTTGCTCTCAAATCTGAAGAGCTCGAAAATATAGGAAATTGGATGGGTAATAGAAGCATATATTTTGAAGAGTTTTTTTAATTCAATCGTATTTGGTTTTGACTACAAAAAAATACAAATAAATATAATGCTCGAAATGCAATAGTTTTCATGGTAAGAATTCCGTTATTTTTGGTTTACCTATAGTCTATATGAAATGGGAGATAGAGGAAGAGAGATATTTATAATAAATGAGAAATCTGAAAAGAGGTAGATGAACAAACATAAAATAGTATACAGAGATTTCTATTAAACAGACAATCGACAGGAATAATTATGAATAAATGAAGAATAGAGAAGAGTATGAGTGCAAGCAAAAATCATGAAATAATAATTGCCCATTGTTTATCTAAATCTAATGCCGGATTTTGTCCTAGTGTCTATTAGTGGCCAATAATAATAATGGCCCAAATGGCCAATAAGGCATTTTGTGAAAATGCAGCCCTTAAACATTTTTATTGGACAATACATTAACTGCCAAATGGGCAACCCGTAAAATAATTGACCACATGTTGGTTTTTTATTCGTAATTTTTTTATTCAAATAAACATAATTTTTCCGATAGAAAGTTGCATAAAAATATATCTTATTAAAAAATTATAATAATTTTGTGTTATACAAAAAGGTGAACAAATATCATAAATTAGCAGGTCAAAAATAGCTAAATTGTCCAAATTTTTGAGATAGGTCCAAATTGTACAAAATGACAGTTTTATTCGCAAAATTCATATAATAAACTGTATATTTAATTGCTCAATGTCAGAAAAACTATAAAAGCCCTAATTGTATCTAAAATTTTGGTAAAATATTAGTACTATTTTAGATACGACAACAAGCTTTTCAGACAAGACCAGAAGTTAGTACAACATGTATTATTTGGAAGGTTTAGCCTCGGATAAGACTTTAAGTATTATCGATTACTGATTTTATTTTATTTGTATTAGGAGAGTAGGCCACCACTCAAACAAAAACTCCAAAAATCTATTTTCTCTTATTTGAAAACGGGTTTTCATTTAAATGAAATTTCCGTGCTAAACGCTTTTCATGTAATGTTTCCATATAGAAAGAATCTGTTGATCACCATAATATAATTTTGCTCTTGAACGTGGTGTGGAGATTTAAGATGATTTTGTTGGAGTAAAACCCTATTTTTTTAAATAGATTAGGTATTATTTAACAACAACAAAAAGCCTTTTATATTTTGAGCCTCTCCTATAAAAGGAAATAGAACTCTTTGATGGACAAACTTGGCTAATTATTTTAGACCGAAACGTTTTTGGGTTAGCTGTGAAATATGCCAATGCTATGTTACACTCTTCTCTTCTGCCAACACAATTTGACCATCCTAACCCATTTTTGGGGAGTTAAGGAGTGCAGTGTAATGATGCAGACATTATTACACAAACATCATTTATCTATTTTTTTTTTGGCCTGTTTGTTTAGACAAACAATATTGAATTATATAAAACTATATAGACTTTTTTTGGTAATTATAATTTAATCAATTAATTACTTTTTTGGTAATCAAATGAGTAACTTATTATGCTACGATTACAAGGAATGCTACTTTCGACAGTTGGTCTCAGTTGACAACTATCGCTGCCATCGACAGTTGGTCTCAGTTATTGACATTTCATGTAATCACCCAAACAGTCAACTACGCATATTCAACTGTGACCTAAATTTCGAAAGTAGCAGTTTAGTATCAGTAATCAAGTAATCGGTTTGGGTTCAAATCGCAACCTGTCAATTCACTGTTTTTTGATTCACTCGGGATTGGCCAAACTTCATTTTAAGGTCTTAAGAAGGAACCCTTTTAAATATATGAATTTCTCCATAAATATGCCCATCGGGATTTTGGACATATGACTGGTAGGATTGGGTTGAAACTTAGTTTTAATGGTCTTTTTTAGGAACCCTTCCTAAACAAACAACATTTTTAAAATATTACTTTAGGAAAGCCTTTTAAAGGTTGCTCCTCAAGACCCTTAAAATCAAATCTAATACGAATACCACCAGCTTTATGGCAAAGAAGCCTGATAGAAATATTTATAGAGAGATAGTCCTATAATATTAGGAATGGTTCTGCTCCTCATCCTCACGACTTTTAAATTGAAATTGTATTCCAATCCCATAAGCCATATGCCAAAAAGCCTGATGGTAATATTTATGGCGTACGTCATATTTTTTTAGGAATTGTTCAAGACTCTTTTAAACAAAATTTCATCCGAATCCTACTGAGTCCTAATCGTAGTGATTTGGGATATTATAGGTTTGCGACATCATGTAAATTAACTTTCTGACCAAACAAATGAAGTTCAGGTGGGCATTTATTATTATTTACAGATAGCTATAAAGTAAAAATAATTTGAAAATAATCTGAAGCCATTTCGGCGATATTTGTGGAGCAGCCAAAAAGAGAGCGCTGAACTGTGAATTTTTTAAATAGCAGTTATCAAAGTTTCAGTTGACAACTGTAAAAAGTTTCCAAAACACAGTTGCATTGCGATTACACGAACAACTAATTTTTAGCAGCGTCAGTTTAGACTACTTTTGCCAACTGTTGACAACTGTAGAAGCCATTACATGGCAACTGTCTCCAAATGTCATAAAAACAGCAGTAACTGCTAATTTTAACAGTCAGGATAATCGTAGCATTAGTGACTTGTTAGTCAATCATCGAAAACTTTTGTGAAAAAACTTGTGTTTGAGGAAATAACATCTCAGACGAAAGCGTTAAGCTAAAGTAAATAAAAAAAATGGTTCCACCAATCTTATTGTCCTAATTTATGAAAATCATTTATTTATTTATGTAAACTTGCCTATACAAAACAAATCGGGGATTTTTGTCTCCAATTTATGTTGCCTTTTACCTTTTAGAAAATTTAAGTTTTTTTCGTTGATTTTTATTGTATACTGTCGCATTTTGTGTTTTATTTGATCATTTTTTTAAAGTAGCCAAAATTCCTTTTTTTTGTAAATATATATACATTTAAAGGGCACCAATTTATTCAACTTAAAATACAATAATGTTCACATTAAAATTCAAAATTTACAACAAAAATAAAAAAAAAAATTCACCAAAAAAAAAATGCTTCTAGTTATATAAAAATGTGCACCTACCGAAAAACGTTGGACACGCAAGCGTGCGCCTAACTTTTTATTGTATAAATAAACTCTTAAGCAATGCTTACACGGTTGGAAAGTCGGCCAATATTAAAAGGTCAGCCAATAGCTGCCAATTATCTACCAAAAAGTGGTCAACAATAAAAAGTTTGTCAGCCATAAATTGGTAGTTTACACGATTGCCAGAAAACCTTCCAATTCCATTGGCAGATCGTGACCATCCAATGGCCTGCCAATGGTTTTTCATCCAACGCCGGCAAATGAAAAATTGTACATTTCACGGTTGGTAGATATAGTCCAATGCCACAATTGGCAGATACGTCGGCAAACGTTGGCAGACAAATAATAATGCACACATGTAATGTGAACCTATACGAACATTATTCGTTCTATAAACAAATAAACATGAATTTGCACGTGATTGATGGTAGGAATGGAAGGAATGCCAAAGCAACCAAGTCATTTTCATGGTCAATGCGTTTAATTACCTGACGTCTTCAGTCATACCCTCATCATTCTTCAGTCGCTTCTAAAATCGGAAAACCCAGGAATTAGGATCGTTTCTATGGAAACATTTGTGAATTGGGCCTACTACACCGCTAATCATAAAATGACCAATCACCACTTACGATTCAATTAACTATACACTAGGCATAGATATATATATTTTTTTTTATTTTAAGGAATGCTTTTTATACTTTTAATCCCAGATGGCGGATTTAAATCACACAGGTCAAAAACTTGGATTTTTCAAAAGAGCCAACATCTAAACAACATATAAAAAATCAGAACAATTCTACCTTTTGCGAAATATCGAAGCAGGCATAAGCCAAGCGTATTATACCTATATTATATATTATGTCTTTTCATAAAAAAACTTTTTTTGCAAAATCCGAAGTATACACTTTTATTTTTCATTTTATAATGATAATTGTTCCAATTAGTTGGCCATTGGTAGATGTCATAACTTCGCACATCTTCCAATGTCCAATGACCTGCCAATACCTGCCAATGAGTGCCAACGACTGCCAACGCGTAACCAACAGCCAATGCAGAGTGTTTAGACGTTTGGAAGATTTCTGCCAATTACATTGGAAGCCAGCGACCTTCCACAGCCAATAATTTTCTTCCAACGTTGACAGACAAAAAATGTCCGTTTACACGGTTGGCCGAAATGTACAGCAAATTTTTCGTCCAATATTGCGGCCGACCTTCCAACCGTGTAAACATAGCTTTACAATTATTATAAAAACCAAACAAATATTACATTGAATTTGTTAGTTGAGTCTTTTTAACTACGAAGAAATGCAAAACGTTTTTTTTTGCATAGACAGTCTGAAGGTAAATTGGGGCAGATTTTACTTTCTGGATGGTCATTTATATTTTTGGAGCATGTTTTTTTTTCTCGATGAGCACTGTTTTTTTAAGGTGCACATATTTTTTTTTGGAACATTTTTTTTTAATTTTTGTTGCAGATTTTTTTTGAGCAAATATTATTTGGAAAGCGATTTATTATATATGCCTATTTAAAGGACCACATATAATGCCTTTTCTTAGATTCGGAGTCCCCTAAAAAATATATCCACACCAAATAACAATTGCCTTTTCGTTGTTATCCGATCCAAGGATTATTCCATCACCATTCAGTCATTCATTGGCAATACGTTCTAAATATAAACCTAATCTGTTAGTGTCAGACTATACAATCCAATCCTATGGAAATCAATATTCTCCCCAGATATCGCGTTTGTTTATCCACCGCATATATTCACCCACCAGCCGCTAACACAGGAATTCGTACGATGTTCGCAGTGTTTGTTTTTGTTTTACCGTCCATGACCTTCTCAAGACGTTAACACTCTCGTCGCAATTGCGCGGGCACCCGTCAACAACTGATTATTTTTGTTATTTTCCGAAATGAATATAAAAATTGCGATGTTGCGTTATTTTTACCGCTGAGCCTGATCAGCAAATTGTCTTTTTTCACACCGTGCATTCGAGCGCATCGCTCCGATGCAGCGAATAAGAAAATCTATATATCTATACACACGACTAATGCAATGACGCAATGATGCAATGAATGCGGGGGCAGCCGCGCAGCGAGCTATTATATATAATGTATATATGTATTTGTAAACGCACTCAATCTATGCATTCGTTTTTCCTGCTGGCATCGTTTATCTCAATTATTTTCCTGCACACATTCCATGTGAAAAGAAAACTATATATATAATTGAATCCGACCGAATCAGACCGAATTCCAACGAGTTAATCTCCAGCATAGAGCAGTTTAATCCAATCTTGTTTTCTTCTTTTTTGTGGTTGTTAAATGGTTAGAAACAGAAGAGACCCAGAATACAATAAACTCATAATATAGTGCTTTGTATTTAAGTGTGTTTTTTTATTTTTACTTAATTCTTCAGACTGAGTGTGTGTGAGTGTGTCTTTGAGAGGCTGATGCAACGCACGAGTAATTTCCGCATATAAACAACATTGAATCGGTTTTATCTTGATCTCTGTGTCTTTTTACGTTGCGGCACCAATAAAACGTATACTCACACACACACACACGCACTCTTATACTTTGGACACGCATACACTTGTATATTCGCATTTCGCGCGTCTATACAGACGCGTAGTCACGAAGCAGACGTTTTATTCCAAGGAGGCCTCGGAAGTAATAGACTCGCACACACTTAAGTTTTGAAGGCATGCAATAAAACGACAATAATAATTCTCGAAACGACCAGACAAACGCGCGCGAGCGCATCACACTCGCTCGTAAACAAGACAATTAAATGTGTGTGTCTGTATTTGTGTGTATATATATTATTTTGCTCGTCTGTATGTGTGTGTGTGTACTGTTTGTGACTGTGTGCGGAGGTATACGACACATTTTTCTCCGGATTTAGTTGTACGATCGCAAAGGCACTTAACTTTCTTTGTGCTCGACCGCGCCGCGCCTAGTGCGTCAGTATGTGTGTGTGCTGTGTGTCTGTGTGTGTGTGTGTGTGGCTTATGAACCAAGCATGAGTTGGCAGTACTCGCGCGAATGAGTTATGTGCGCAATCGTATATAATTACACATTCATTCATGCGCATATGTAGTATATACAATTATTTATATATATTTATATATGTATACACATTATTTACAACAACAAGTCAAGAGCGAGTGGGAACTGTACGAAGGTGTCCGTTTCCTTTTGACTTCTCCATTAAATAAAAAATAAAGTTCACACACACACAGACACAAACACGCCCATATTTATTATTATACAGGGTGGCACAATCCAACAATCAATATATCAGTCTCAATAGTGTGAAAATCTTCACTTTTGCGCCCCTCCTTAAATAAATAAAACTATTTAGGGATGTAGTATAGAGATTGCCCTTATTCCATTTTTCCCCTTGCACAATCGTGTGATAAAAAATCTTCACTTTTGCGCCCCTCGTTAAAAAAATAAAACTATTTGGTGATGTAGTATAGATATTGCCCGTATTCCATATTTTCCCTTGAAAAATCCTCTGTAATTGGTGGGAGGGGTTTAAAGTAAAAATCGCCCCTTTTAAATTATATTTGGAAGAGGTACATTCCAAAGACAGCAAATTTTAGCCTTACATTGATTTATTCCATTTCCTAATTTTCTGGAACGGAAGGGAATGAAATAAGTATTAGGCATATAAACAACAACATATATGTTCCTCGGTGTGCCTTACTTTTGAGCCGTCTGGTCTCCCTTTTAGAAAGTACTTTCTCCTTGTAAGACAGATTTCTACAAAATCAAAATCTCAGATTTTCCTGAACTTTTTTGTAGACCGAAGGGGAGGCCCTTCTAATAAATAAAAAATAACTTAAAAGGTCGCAGGGATGGTAAAGTATAACTAGAGCCAAAAGCGATTTAGACGGCATGAAATATCTAACACTGACATACATCCCACAAAACAATTATTAAAAGGAAAAACCTTTTGGCAAAACAAAATGAGCAAAATGAGCAGTGGGACCTGTGTCCGTGGTGTAGAAATCGTATCACCAGCGATCTATTGTACAGAAGATACTAATGTCGGATTTCCACCAAGTGGCCAAGTGGTCATTAAAACGAATGGCCGAAATGGCCAATTGGGCACTATATATGGAAATGCAGCCCTCGAACATTTCATTTCGCACAATATACTTACTGTCAAATGGCCAATCCGCAAAAAAATGGCCAAATGTAGGTTCTTTATTTTGAAATGGCCTTCTCGTAAACATTTTTATTCAAATGGCCACGGAATTGGCCACTGTTTTCACTTAAATGGCCACCAAATGGCTGTAAAAGGTTTACAAATGTCCATTAGGTGGAAATCCGGCATAAAAAAACCAGTTCTTGTAAAAGTTGTTAAATTTCATTTGCGGTTGGTGCGATTTCTATAATAAAATGGAGAAGTTTTGATTTGCGATTATGAAGTTGTCAGAATAAGTTTGGTTTTTATCATTAAATAGAGGGTAGCACGATTTTATATTTATCGTCAATTTATATTGAACCAAAATTAGTACATTTCGGGGTTCCTTTGTAGTTGGAATATTTAAAATAAAATATCTATGCAAAAAAAGCTTTTTACTAAGAAAAATTGTCCAAATTTTTGACATGTTTTTTAAAAACAATTGACCAAATAGTTTAACTTGTTTCTGAAAATACCAGAAAATATCAACAATATAAACAAAAAAAAAAAAAATTCATAATAAAGGGTGTTTTTTTAGACGTGTGGTTTTCAAGAAGAAATAAAACGCATATAGTTTAATGTTATGGCCAATAATTTAGCTTTATTATTATGATAAAGGTTTGCCATTATGATTTAGGGCAAGTGACCGGCGCGGCTAGCTCGAATGAATTCCAGCGGAGAGGCCTAATTCTCGACCACTTTATGCAGCAATTGGGGCCGTATGTCAGCAATAACGCGCCGAATATTCTCTTCCAAGACGTCAATTGTCACGGGCTTATCTGCGTAGACGACAATCGACTTCACATAACACCACAAAAAATTGTCCAGCGGTGTTAAATAGCCACGCCACAGGTTCCCGACGCGAGATAGTGTGCCTACCAAAAGTTTCCTTCAATCAATTGATTGTTTCGTTGGATGTATGGCATTAAGCGCCGTTTTGTTGGTTGTCCACACCAACATCCTCCAATTCAGGCTCGAAAAAGTCATTAATCATGGCTCTACAGCGTTCCCCATTGACTGTAAAATTATGGCCGGCTTCATTTTTGAAGAAATATAGACCAATGTTTCCCTCTGCTCATAGAGCCCACCAAACAATGACTTTTTGAGGATGTAATGGCGTCTCAACAATGGCTTGTGGATTAAAATCAATCCAAATGCGACAATTTTGCTTACTAACGTACCCATTTAAACAAAAGTAAAAATATTTATGTTACATTTTTTGTAATAAATTTGCACGATTTGCAAACGTTGTTCATGAAATGCCAAACCAAACTGAGCATAAATCAAGTGAAAGCTGTCAAAAAGACCATCTTCGAACACAATAGAGTGCCTGATTGAAAACCACACGTCGAAAAAAACACCATTTATTGAATTTGACTGGTTTGGTTGTTGTTTTTAACTGGGTTTCTTGTATTTACACGCAAGTAACGATAAATCGGAGATGTGGCTTCATTCCGCGGACATTCGCCCATAAGTACATTTGGAATTTTATTTAAGCGAATCAATTTTAACGGACATATAATATGTACATAATTGAAATTGGAAAAAAGAATATCCCCCAATTGAATTCAGTAGAATCAAAATTTAACTACATATTTGTGTTTTGTACACACGAAAAAAAAATCATGATTTTGTGCATATCTACCACAGAATTTCTTTCAAATATATTTTTTTGAACTATAACGACATCGATTACATAGACTTTCACACAAGAAGACTTTCAACCCATTTTTTTAGTTTTCGTCTTTTGCTTGATTTGCGGTGGCTTTTGCCTTCATTTTTTTCGAATTTAGACAGCCAATAAATGGACTTTTACAGAGGAGGAATTTCACCAAAAATATTTTTGTTTACCTACAAATAAATTTAACTATGTAAAGAATTGACATTCTATCTGTATACAATGTTGACAATGTAGTACACTGGAAAAAAATATAACGCAAGAACGATTGGGTGAAAGTTTGACATATCAACAAAACCTTGTTTGAAAGTAAAAATACGTCGATATGGACAATTATGTTTTTATTTGTAAGTATGTGTAAAATGTACTCATTTCCACATCAATAAAATACAATTGTATGAATTACGTTTGGATATATACGCAATTTGGGTGATATTTTGATGTTTATAGTTTCCATGTTTCAAATACTAAATTATAATAGTAAGTGGTTCCTAATTCTTTATTTTTGATTTTCAACGAATTGAATGTCTATGAAATAAAAGTCAATAAGATAAAACCCATTGTAGTTATTGCACGCCGCCCGATAAATCAAACCACATTATTATTTTATCAATTCTTCTATATCGAAAAGGCAAAAAAAAAAACAATTCAAATGTCTGCAAATCAAATTATTAGAATGGCGCTAGTTGTATCTTTTCTATCTTAAAAATATTACGAAATACGAAATATTTTTTCAGACAAGATCAAAAATTAGTGCAAAAATTATCAATTTGGACTAACCTAACGCGGACATCCAACAAGGGCATCCTGAAACTGTCAGGTTTCGAAAACTCGTGGCTTGACCTGTCCTCTTCGACTGTTATCAAAAGGGTACACGTAGCGGGTGGTATCAACAAAGTTACCAATAAACGGGCTGCGTCTGGGATCGTTCCAAACCGACGCGTCAATTGAAGCCCTTAAGGCTGAGAAAAACATGAGTACCACCTATATAGCTTCACAAAAATCTTCTTCCGACCCTACGGTCCAAAAGACAAGAGTCAGTCGACAGATTCCTCGATGGAAGTCAAAAATCAGGCTGACGATGCCTTGGGGTCCATGTTGGGCACAATACAAGCTGCTTCAGGTCAACCTGCAAAAGCAGCCACACAAAACATCATTATGGTGCTTACGAAGTTGCATACATTGCTCTTATCCAAGAGCCTAAGCAAAATACCAGGTTACTCTACTTTCTCCAAACAGAAGCAAGGGTTAAGACCTGTCTAATAGTTAAAGATATTTGTTTCTTGTTAGCAAATTTTAGCTCCTCAGACCTTTTTACAAAAATCACTTGATTGCAATCAACATTTTTCTTTCTTTTCCCCAATATATATTTTTTTAATTAGACCATTGCATTTTTAAACCCAGAGATAAGTGATAAAAAATATCGTCTAAATCAGCGGTTTTCAAAGTGTGGTCGGTGAAGATTTTGAAGTGGGCTTATTTTATATCAGTTATTATAAAGGAAGGGGAATTGGTATTTTTTTATTAACATAAAAATTGTATTTCTAGGAAATCATTCCCTTATTAGGCTCAAAGATAAAATAAATAGAATAACCATTATTTTGGAGCGATCCGTAGATTTAGATAAAGGTGTTTGGTATCAAATTCCAAGTATTTTTTTAAGTATTAATGTTTTTATAGGGGAAATCTTGCCATTCCTGCATAAGATATGCCTAATACCGTTATATTTATATCATTTAATATAGAGGGAAGGGGAGGGGTAATTTTTTTAGTCAACCTTTTTGAAAAGGCCTTACGTAGACAGCCTTATAGTTTTTTAAGAGCAAGGTCGGCTCCACTTGAAGGGCATATCTTTGTTAACGTAATTGAAATAGAACATTTTGATCATGGGGGTCTACGGCCACAAAAACTATAAACCTACATACGTTAGGCCTTTTAAAAATGTTTGACATAAACAAATCAAATTTACCCTTTCTTATTCTCTATATTAAATAATATAAAATATGACGTTTTTTTAAATATCCCCCTACGGTGGTGATTTCTTAGAATATTATTATATTTAGGCTTTGTGAGAAGAGGCGGGTTAAGAAGTTCTCAGATCCTAAATCCTAAACTGCACTTTCGCCAATATATTTTTTTCTTTATTTCAACTCAGATATTGTCTACAGAACAATTTGGAGTGTTTTTCATCAATCACTTATTTACAAATTTGGACCGAAGGTAAAAAAATTTCAGGAACCGCTGTCTAAACAATTTTACAAAGAATTTTTTTTTTAGACTTTTTTTTTATTTATGTATATATAGGGAGTCCCTTAACTCCCATCATGTTTCTGCTCAGACATCGAAACATGATATTATAAAAATAATAGACAGTTGTCTAAAATGTGGAGTTTTTCCACATACTTTGACCATCCCAATCTCATATTGCGAGAGATTGGGTAACATGTAAAGATGTCATTAATTTTATCCAAAACCATTTATTCGATCCAATTATTTGTTTTATTATTTTTCATTCAAATGAAGAAGTTTCATACAAACTCTAAATGTCAAAAATATCGATAACTATCTATATTTTACTAAGGACATGTTTCAATTTTCTGCTCAGTAATGATGTGTTCTATCTGCCCTCCAATTTATGACGTTGAGTTACGGGACACCCTGTATATAACACAACCTACAATTTCAAAACCCCAAAATAAAATCTCAAAAATCTAGATTTGATTTGGTTTGATTTTCATCTGTAACGGTGTTTTTTCTGTAATAATCAGTACAGAACAAACGGACCCGAGTTTTCCTACAATTTTAACAATCAAATTTCATCCACAAAAACATGACCTTCTAACGTAGTTTAAATTTCGTCTGTTCCATAGAGGCCAACTCCTATCCTACCTCCTTGAATATGTCCACCCTGTATACATTTTAATGAATACTCAATAGTACCATCGTGTGTATCGTTTAAAAGTAACGCACTTTACTCGGAATTGTGCCGAGCATTTTAAAATGATATTTAAATTTAACGACTACAAGCGCATAAATTACAGTTTAGCCGTCGCCGCGCGCCGCCGCCGCTAAACTCAACGGTTAAACGGATGTTAAAGTCAGTTTTTACTTGTTTTTGTTGCCATTTCTCATCCACAAAAAAGGCGCGCAAACACGCAAACACACACACACACACTCAGTCATAAAATACGATTTGCGAAATGCAATGCTGCACGTTTTGTGGTTGTATTTACTGTATATATTATAAATGTCGGTGTGTGTGTGTGTGTGTGTGTGTTGTTGTTGAGGCTTTTGTTATTGTTATTCGTTTTTCGAATTGAACGCATGCATGCGATACGTCTTGATGCGCAGCACACGTCGTCTTGTGTCTGAGGATCGTCTCTTCTTCTGTGCGCCGCGTTGTTTATAAGTTTTGTGGCTGTCGCTCAGCTCTTCTCTGCAGTGTTGTTGTTATTGTTATTATTATTATTGTTGATGTTGTTGTTGTTGTTGTTGCTGCTGTTGCTGCTCATTGTGAGTGGTTGCGTTAATCATTTCAAAGCGGTCCAGACACACACAACCGTTTCCGAGTCTTGTTTGTGCAACGTCGCCGTGCTCTGTATGGGTGTGTGTGTGTGCGTATCCGTCAGTATGTCTGTATAAGTGTATTTGTATGTGTGTGTGTGTGACTGCATGGTGCAACCACCTCTTCTGAACTGCATTAAAAAAACAAAACAAAACATCTATTCGTATTTCTCGAAAACTCACACAGAGAAGCGAAGGCGAAGACAGATACTCTAGCATTCACACACTTGCATATGGATGCATATATATATATATATATATATATATATATATTGAATGCATTTATGCGCATGCGCACACGCAGAGTAAGTGTCTATGTTGTGCTGAACGATCGATCGTTCTAGGAATTGCTGATCCATTTAGAGTTTTATTTTTGAATGTATTTACTTAAGACTTAATACGGGCGCTCAACGGCTTTGCGCATGTGTATTTAAATATATATATGTATATATATATACATATACATTTATCTACAGTACATTATATTCGGCCTTTTCAAAGAGAAACTCAGCGTCCAGCTTCATGCTTTTTATAGACATTAAAAACGGTGTGTGTGTGTGTGTGTGTGTGTTTCGAATTCGTGGAAATGCGTACTTTGTTGTTAAGTGAATGGAAACACACGCAACGCTCGCACAACGCACAAGCACAGACGCAATCATACACTTACACGCGCAGTCGAATTCAAACGCGCGCGCGCACTCACCAGCGCGGTTCCCAGGCGACGATGGAAAGTTTTTTTTGTCTGTATATGTAGTTTGTAGCTGGTGTGTGTGTGTGTGTGTGTGATTTGTGGTACACGCATTGACTGCGTTTTTTTGGGGGTGGAATTTTGTGTTATCTGCGCACAGAGTCCGTTGACGCATTTTCTTTATCTCGTCCGTTTGGTATGTAATATAATACCAAGACCTCGGGTAACACAAAACATTTATGTGTGACTAAAGAATCTCGGGTTTTCCGTTGGACAATCAGTTATAATGACGTTTCAGGCAGGCATAAATGGTTATTAATTATACCCAGAAGTGTGTCTTTTATCAACGATTTTTTTCTGGCCTATATACAACTGCTGGGAGTTGTATGCCCGATCCTTTATCATTCAAATTGATAATAATATCAAAAGTCAAAAGTCAGGAAAATAATATGTTAAAAATTGACGGTTTCTGGTAGATCTTGTTGTGAAGAGAAACAAGATTACACCATTTTTATCCGACCTATAGATTTGAAGGTATATATATATATATAGGGAACATAACAATCAAAAGTCATTTCATTTTTTTAGGGATGATTTAAAAAAATATTGGGCTGAATGATAGTTTGCCGAATTTGGTACTAGCCAAAAAAAGCGCAAAAGTGGCTCATTCGACTGAATTTAAAATACCCTTTTGGCCAAATTATAATATTGTACACATTTTATAGAGAATGATTTCGAAAATTTAAAGAAGTTTTATTGATCACGTTTTTTATCGGGTACATTATATACTTTTATTGTTTCTCTAACCACTTTTAACTAAGGCTAGGGCTGTATACGTTAGTCCTTTTCCAAAATGTTGGCATATAAAAAAATACTTATATTAATTTACGGAACGCTCCTAAATACTGTTGTTTCTATTTATTATACAAATCTTTGTAAATAAAAACATGGCGACATAGCCTGCTTTTTAGTTTGGGAAAGAAAGGTATAATTATAATAGATGCCAAAATTTTTAATTGGCTCTATCTAGAAATCGTTCTTTTAGCGGCCCACTTCCAAACTTTCGTGGTCCACAAGTGGGTCACGAATCACAGTTCAGTAACTGGAGGCTATTTGTATTTTAACAATTCTGGAACTATTTTTTTATTTTTATCTCCTGATTTTTATCATTTCAATAGAATAATAATCTTTATAATTCTAAATTTGTATTTATTATTCTAGGAATTGAGTAATATTAAACATCAAAATTATCATTAAAATATTAGCTGATTATCTAAAATCATGCAATCTCAAATCTTTTGATCTCTAAAACCTATAATCTCCAAAGCGATAATCTCAGAAGCAATGATCTCAAAAGCGATAATCTCAAAACGTTAAAATCTCAAAAATCCACAAAACAAATAAAAATATATTATTCGAAATCTTTCACAAGAAAGCAATAAACAAATGCTTGTTTGTTGTAAAATACGATGTTTTTTAAGATAATATATATGCTTCGAAGATTATCAGATTTGAGATTATAACACAAAAATTATGGGCTAAGAAAAAAGGGGAAACCATAAAATAGAATAGTTTATATATAATATAATATACTTAATACTATGTTTTTATTGTCACAACTAGCACAACTATGATTATATATTATACTTGTGGTATGGTTAAAAAAAAATTTGTTGGTTTTAACTGGTTTTTTACATGTTTTTTTTAACTATTTTTTTCTCGTATTCGCCATTTTTTCTGATATAAGCAAATATATTTTATTATTCAATAATACATCCTAAATTTGCGGCTATTTTCGGTTATTTTTAAGTATTTGTAAAACATAGGTATTCATACAATTCTCAGATATTTGTTATATTCTTGATATTTTTCATAAAAAAATATTATTTTGATATTCGCAAATAAAAAATATTATTTTGATATTCGCAAATAAAAAATATAATAATAATTTTATTATATTTTTTTTATATAATTCATAATTCCTATAATATTCGTGGAATTTTATATTATTTTATAATAATATGAATATTCGCGGATATAGACTTTAAATTTTAATTACTTTTTATTAATATTACTGATAATATTTGAGTTTATCTAGTATTATACAATGTTTGTACACCAGGAGTAAAAATATGGCTCGCATTTTTTAATTTTATTGAAATATATATTTTTTTAGTAATAATTTGAATTATTTGTATAATTATATAGTTTTTTTTTTTCTCGAAGAACCAATCCAGTCATATTTTAGAAATATATTTATTTTTATTAAATTCTCTATATTTGTTTCGCTTGTCTGTGATCTTGCTTGCACGGATTCTTATGCGGCCTAATTAACCAACATCCTGTCATCCAATCGAGCTGAAACTTGGCACATGGACTTGTTGCCGATGAAAATTCATTCTATTACATTTTCTCCTACCTCTCATTAGGGGGTGACCAATTATGGTTAAAACGCTTAATTGGTCAAATTAAAAGACACTAGATTAAGTATTTTTTGTAAAAAAATATTTGCTTCTATACATTAAAGCCTTTGCTGCCAAAAAAAAGTTAGGGGTGGTCAAAGTTAGTTACAAGTTCAAGTTACAAATACCAAGAAAAAATGAGAAGAAAATTTAACACGTTTATTTTGTATATATGTATATTTTTCAGGCAGAATGACTTAATGGTCTTTTATGATGCACAACATCATTCCAAATGATCTTATTTGTATGAATTTTTTCCCCTAAAAAAATCAAATATTATACACATCCAAATTTCGGTATTCGTCTGCCTTTTCATTTACAACTCCTATAAATATGGCTTCCAAACAATTATGTATTTTTTTGTTTTCAAAAAATACGCACATTGTTATATAGAGATGCAATACAAAACGCGTCGCCAGGTTATCAAATACCCAAAGTCTGTCCTGTCCAACGGCTGTTCAAACACACAACGTGTCAACACGTCAATCTCTTGTGTGTGTGTGTGTGTGTGTTTGCTCACACGTGCGATCACGTTTTAAACATCATTGACGCCACGAATCAGCAAAACAAGTTCAACCGTATATATCTCATGTATAAACAAAATACAGTTTAAATATAATACACTTTTTCTGAACAAAAGTCTCCTGAAAATTGATGTGCTGTATATAAAGGTAATATTACGAAATTTGTGTCATTTTATGATTATATAAGTATAGACTTCCAACTTCACCTACAGACTGTTTTCTTTTTCTTCGGTTATATGATACGTCTTATGTTGTTTGGTGTGTGTGCACAGGTGTTTTGGCGCCCGGTGTCCCTATACTCGAATTACAAATGTTTATGATGTGTGTGTGTGCGTATGTGTGTGTGTGTTGTTTGACGAAAGATGCACAGCACTATAGTGTTAAAGTCCGACAGCCGCCGAGCAACGCATCGCACAGATGCGCGCATAATGTTCGGCAAGACAATGTAATTACAATTTTCATTTGTTGTTGTTGTTTACTCTCGAAATAAAGTCTATATGTCTTATGTACTCTTTCTCTTACGTAATACGATTTACGTTTTGCGACGCACATGCAGCGTAATATACATAAGATCTCGTATGTGATTGAAATACAATACGTTGGGTAGAATTGTAATTACCAATAATAACAATATATATTAAGACAGACAGGCGGAGAGATAGATTTTTTAAGGTTTGGTGGGAGTATAGAATCAAATGTAAGCAATCTAATATTTTTTTAGGTTTTCGATCGAAATGCCAAAATAATTTTAATGACTACTTCCGATGACCCTACCTTTCGTCTAAAAAATCTAAAATGTAGTTTATTCAAAAATCGTCTATTATTTCGAAATAAAAAAAATCGTAAAAAAATAATTAATTATTTAACTTATACGTATTATAAGTATAATTTTATATTGTTACGTAACATGATCTCCCCCTTCGCCTCCGTAACAAAATTTGAAACCCCGTCAGCTTTTCCTAACAACAAAAATATAAAAATATATAAAAAAAACACATAAAATAATTAAAAAGGATATATTTTTTGAAAAGAAGGTGTAAAAAAGAGACTGTCTAAAAGATATCTAAAAAAGGTGATGAAATAAAATGGAGGTGTGGCAGGCCTGTAAATGGTAGATATGACGTTTTCTAGCATATCCCCAGAGTGTAATTTTCTAGACATTTCTTATAGTCAGGGTTCCTCTTCTGAGTGGAGGGGGGTTAGGAAGATCTCAGATCCTGAATCCTAAACTGCATATTCGCCAATTATTTATTTGTTTTTATTTCAAAGTTTTTTTTTTGTACAAGTGTTAGGTTGGTCCGCATCAAGCACTTATTTACAAATTTGGTCAATTTGGTTGGTAAAAAAAATAATTTAGGAACCGCTTGTAAATTTCTCTGCAACTAAAAACCTTAAAAAACAAGAAAATCATCCCCCTTTTGTTTATCTCTGCGTGAAAAGAAGTAATTCATCTCCAAATATTTGGCCATTCCTAAAAAAAATGCAATCAAGCTTCTTATCAATTCATCGATTTTATTTAACATTATACCATTTTAATAGAATCTATAATTGAAATTATAATTGAGTGTACATATTCAGAGAGTGATGAATGGGTAATAATTTATTTATTTATTCATAAGTTCAAGTATGTATAGTGATGCATAGAAAAATTGTAGAAAAATCACATTATCTCTCCGCGCGCAAATCGAATGAAATTCTAGACCTTCCCCGCCGCACCCCCGCCTTTTCTCTCCCTCGCCAACCAATACACACACAATTATAATTATGTGCGCGCAAAACAAGACACAATCAATTTAAAATGCATTCGCAGTGCATTGTGTGAAATGCATAAAGTCCAACAAATCGATTACAGACCTATATAGTAGGTCGCCGAGGCATGGGAAGCCTCTGCCGCGCCATCGCCGCGCCGCCGCCGTCACACCACACACGCGCGCTCCCGCTCGGCCTCGCACTCTCCAGTACATAATATAAAAACAGTGGCACACGTGCACTCAGAAACGTATAAAAAAGTACACAATATGAAAAAAAATCAACACAAACACTATTTCCACATGTACTTGGTGCACACGTTGCACATGCACTCTCATATACTATTATTTGATTATTATTTATATATATAGAGAGAGATAGTATATAGTACTTTGCAATTATACTGAGCTGTGTTTTATGTGCGTGCCCCCGCGCGTGTATTTCACTGTAAATGTGTGGCGCACGCGCGTGCATGCTTCACGTGTCTAGCTGTCCGTGCAGTTTATATATATAGTATATATTGCACAAGTGCAATTTACGCTAAACTATAATACTTACTTTATTATCTATAATTCTGTATATAGATAGTGTGTAGTAATATACTGTAAATCAAACGGGTTGTGCCGTGGCAAACCGTTATCGAGCGGCGGGCGACAGGCTGGTGCGGGGGTGAGGGGGCGGTACACCGACGTCGTCGTCGCGTCAGTGACGGATAAATCCATATTGTGTGGCAGCGGGCGGCGCGGCGCGGCGGCGCACAGTGTGGCGGGCATGAACACAACGCATTTGGTCGACTATTTTTTTAAAAAATTAAAATAAAATCAAAATATATCCATATTTTTATTATGTATAATTTTTTTTTTTTTCTTTACGATAAGAGTATAATACAAGAAAATCATCTCGAAATAAAAATTGTACAGATATTAAACATTATTTATTTATGTCTTCGGACCCCAGAAATAACAGCGTTGCGGATACTTCGATAAAAAAAATATAAACTTTTAGCAGAAGCTCTGGACCTCATATTAGTTGACACAAAAGTAGGTGGACTTTTGAGACGAAGACAAATGTGGCACGGCCATTTTGCCAAATGCGACACAGCATATTTGCGGTATAGGACAAATGCGGCAATTCTTAAAATGAGAAAATTACAAATGCGGCACATGACAAATGAGGCCCGGACAAATTAGGCACGGAAAAATGGGACAGAGTCATTTTGCCAGATGCGGCACATGGCATTTGCGGCATAGGACAAATGAGGCTATTCTAAAAATGAGAAAATGACAAATGCGACACATGATATATTCGGCACGGACAAATGCGGCTTTTTATTTCGTGCGCATCGCAAATGCGGCACTTTTTTATATAGTATAATAAAAATGCAATGTACATACAATAAAAAGCCGCATTTGTCATGATAATGTGCCGCATTTGTCTGTGACACATTTGTCCGGTCAAATGCGGCACTTTTTTATATAGTATAATACAATGCGATGTACATACAATAAAAAGCCGCATTTGTCATTAAAATGTGCCGCATTTGTCATATGCCTAATTTTTGCAAATGACCTCGCCTCATTTGTCATCATGTTAAATATATATAAAACTACACTGATATCATAACATTTTATTTATACTTCATTAATTTCTAATGTTGTGCCCAGTGAGTGCAATCTGCATATCAACTGGAATGTTTTGCTCGTTCGACATGTTGCTGATATGTCTCGGATACACAGGGGTGG